>OX377621.1:39047934-39321059 GCA_947397865.1 Polietes domitor
ATAAAAATAAAAATAAAAATAAAAATAAAAAATAATTTTATTCTACCTTTTAAAGACAAAATAATCGGTACTTAAATTTTAAAATGTTAAATGGTCCAACCTATAGTTCAAACAATTCAAAAATTAAAAAAAATACATAAAAATAAACATGTCGGTTCACAACAAATATATCTCCCTAAATATCTATTTTTTGTTTGAAACCACTGTGTATCGTCGTTCTTATGTGTGCCCTCCTTCCTTTCTTTCGTATATTTTGTCGGATTTTTGTAGAATTTAATTTAGCATTTATGCTGTGTTTTCTTTCTCTACTCTCTCGCTTAAAAATCGTTTATCATATTTTGATGAACAATCTTGAGAACGCACCATCTCTACAGCCATCGAGACAGGCAGTTAGCCAGGCAGCCAATCCATCGCATCCCATCCCGCCCAAGATGAACAGCAAACGTGGCTGGCGACTGGTGGCCGGAGGCTGGGAGCTGCGGAGGTGGGAACAACACTCGTGGATTATATGGAATATTACATGAGTTTTCATAATGTTATATTATTTATATTATGATTGTACGGTTTTCGCATTCATCTTTGGAACGAGAAAGTGAGTGAGAGCATAAGGAAAAAAGTCATTAACACAATTTTCCAACGAAAAAAAGCGAAAAAAAAACACCAGAGCAGACAGAACGAACGTTGAAGAAAGAAGAAAGGAGCACACAACGACGTTGAAAAACTGAATGTGCTTGACTCGAGATAGTGCATATGTTCATTTCATTTGTTTTTTTCTTTTGGAGCGTTCGCGTGTTAATTGCCAAGGTGACCAGATTTTTGACGATGTCTTCCATATGTCGGTTAATAACCGTACATATGTCCGTCTATCCCATTATTCGTATATCCATCGGCCTATCTTTTCGTCTCTCCATAACTAAATATACATATTTCGTATCCTGTGTGGGGATAAACTCATTAGTTGAACTTCAGTATAGAGTGCTTGTTTTACCATGTTGTCATCAGCCGTGTATATAGATAGGGCCATTTTAAATTTGAACTACCGTTTACTTTGACTTGAAAAGGTAGAATAACATTAATTTTTATTTTCATTTTCGCTCAAAATTGGGAAATAAAACGGACTTCCAAACTAGTGAGTCTTTAACGCAAAATGTAAGAAATTTACATGGAAATTTTTCGAGAAGAGATAGGCCTTCAGTTCAGCCTTCATGAAGCTCATTTTCATCTCGGTGGCTATGTCAATAAGCAAATGGTGTTCGGAGAACGAGTCACTATTTGGTGTGGATTTTGGGTAGTACTTAAAAAAATGGTTTCATCGAATGACGTACCATGGTAGACATTTCCAAAAAACAGGAATTTTTAACAAATTAAATTTAAATATATAAAAAAATTAAATGGCCCAACCTAAATGTATATTTACATTTGTGCAAATTTACATACGCGATGTATAAGTGGAATTCCACGGCAAATCCCACAAATAATAGTTCAACGGTTGAATAGTTGAAACAAAACGTTAGATGGCGGACCCTATAGTTCTTTTTTCAGTATCTTGCTCATAACTTCTTCAGGAATTGTCTGAATTAGATATTCTTTTTTTTAATATTTTTGTTTTTTGAAGTACTTTTCAGAAAAAATATTTCACCATTTCTTTGTACACAAATTGTCATTGTTTAAATTAATAGTTTATTTTATCAATTATTTGTACATTTTGAGTTTCTCAAAAAAATATTTAAACTTCTATTCTGTAAATTTTGAGCCTTGGTTGAAAGTGGGCCTATAATAGTAATTGTGTGTTAGTATGTCAAAGATGTGAATTTGTAAATATCAACTCAAAATAGCTGAAGAGATAAAGCTTACTGTGGAGATTAGAGAATTATTTTTTTCCAAACTTTCAAAAAATTAAGAAAATTAAAAGAAGTTTTAATTAAAAAAAATAAAAATTTGTTTAAAAAAATGTTAATATTTTTTCAATATCTTTTCTAAAAAGTACTTCAGGAAACAAAAATATAAAAAAATAATATCCAATTTGACCGTTGAAGATGTTGAGCAAGAGACTGAAAAAATAACTAATTTTTAACGATTTTTTTAAAAAGGCTATATCTTTTTCACGAGTAGCCAGAAAAAGACTCAAAGTATACCAGGATGTGTTTTTAATGTGTACTAAAATATATAAAAACTGTAAGAAATCAAAAATATTTTTTAAACTGTCCGATTTGTCGTGGAATGCTTCATATAGACCCGAAACTATCCGCCTGTTCGTCCGTCTGTCCTCTGTTCATTCGTGAGTCCTTCTTTCATCTGCATGTTTATTCGTCTGTTTCTCTGCATCACCTCTACTCATCTGTCTATCTTGTCATATCTAAAGCTTGTTATTGAAATACATGCCCCATTATTGTTCAACCTCCATAATTTTTTAAGCCTGGTTCGTATAAAAGTGAAGCCTTTTTAATTTTTCAAATTCATATCCTGACGATGTCCTTTAAATCTATAAAAAATCTTTATTATATATGGATATATGGATTTTATTACGTGAAAAAAATCTCCGAAGTCACCCTCAAATCTGCCACAATTGACTAAGATTTTTTGTGGCACATGTACAATTATTGTGACCACAAAAATGCCAAAAAAAAGATCTGGTTACCCCAAAAGTTGCCGCATTAATATGTGTGAGTGTGGCAAATAGCTCTTTGGGGAAATGTGGTTGAACTTCTTGAACGTTTCTTTCACATTCCGGCTGCGATTTCAAGTGAGCTGAGCGTGTGTGTTTTACTGTTTGATTCATCCTTGCCAGCATTGCGTACAGCTTCTCGTCTCGTTCATGCATACCAACCAAGCAGCCGGCGAAACACGCACGATTTAAATGTGCGAAAAAAACGATTTATCATTTACACAATTACGCATTCTGTTAGTAACGTTGTTAACACTAACACAACTCAAGACTGCACAGATCTGCTCCTCTCTGCTCGGCCCGTACGGCAACTCTCAAACTCACATTACTATGAGGAGGATGATGAGGACGACAGCGCTGATAATGATTATGCTAAAGTCAAGGAACATACGAACTCTCCATATACTCAGAATACCCAGGCAGGCTGCTGCAGATAACCCACCCCTACAACAGCTCATTGCTAATAAAATATGGTTCAAGCACTCATACACATACTCTCTCACGGACGCATAACACCACCAGGAGTTAAACGTGCATCTCAGCATACACATGCTTGGTCGTGTGAAAGTCATACCTTTATCCATAACTTCCACTTCGAAGGAGTGAACATAATCGAGTGCTATTTGAATTTTTGGAAATTATCCTTTTTCCCAACTCCCTGCCGTCATTCACACTCCTCATGGCCAAAGAAAGTGTGCGAGTTGAGCGACAAGAATATCATCGGCATCATCATCGCATCTAATTTATATGCATTTAAAGTATTATTGTATGTTAATAAAACTTGTATAAATCTTAGTTCCATATCCGCTGCTACCATTTCCTCCCTACAATGTGCCCGTGTCTGTGCGATACAATCTCTGTTTCGATTTTTATTACGGCTATGGAAATTTTGTGTAAAGGCCATTTAAGAAAATTTATCGAGGGTAATTTCCAGCATAAATCTTATTATTGAATATACATATGAAAACGTAATTATGCAGCCAAAAGTTAATAGGGTTTGCTAAACCCTTTTTTGTGATGAAAAGCCAAGATTCTGGAAGGAGTTGAGATATTCTTGTCCATAAAAACATATGGTTTTGTGGTAAGTGCTATATTTAAATCCAGGAGGCGGGGCATAAGCCAGATAACAAGATTGGAGTTTTATGGGAAAGGCATCATCTTTGTTTCGGCATAGGATTGGATAGGTTCTCTTGTATTAAATCGATCGATTAACATAACATTGAGTAGGTCTCATTGTGGGCATTAGGATAATTTATGGACAATGTTTGTTGAAAGGTTAACAGTTGAGACAGATTGATGTTGATGCCTTAGTATTGGTGAAAAATGTGCCAGTGGTCATATTTCTTCCACGGTGTATATTAAATGCTTCTGGCTTGTTTCAAATATGCTAAAATGGGAAACTTACAGCTGTAGGTTGAATTTACATATTACAATACTCCAAAGTTGGTGTTCTTGGCGTTATTTGTAAATATATGGTTTCCTTAATGATATCATAACTCTGTGTAGAGTCATCAGATTTTAACGAAATTGGTAACAACTTTCCGAAGAGCAACGTTCTAAAATAAAAACAATCGTAATCCTGGAATATCCTAAAAAAACTATCTTTAATTTCTCTTAGTTTTATTTGCATTTTAGCTTATTTTATATTCTACAAAATGGCAAAAAGAGTGGGGTGACCATAGGTTCAGAAATTAACACAGCTTTTCAAAATAATTTTTTATTTCAGCTAGTCAATTGCTAGACAGGGAAGTGTGGAGTCAATTTCGAAATTTGACTTCAGTGCGCTGAATCAAATATGTTATCAAAATTGTCTCAGCAATTGGCGTTTTTGAGATTTACAGTAAAAGCTCGATTTACGCAACCGATAGGAAATCAAGGCAGTTGCATTAACTGAGATTGTTGCTCTTACCAAGACTTATGCAAGGTCTTTACGCAAAACTCTTCTTAAAGAAGTGCGAGAAATATTCCGTTCCTGAGTTGATGTTGATTGATGTTCTTGGACATTCTCAGTCTCAGCAGCAATGTTTCCAATTGAACGCACTGGACGAGAACATACACGGGAAGTTTTTTTTTTTCAATAACAATCCAATTTCATGAACTCAATTCATAAATTGGCAAACTGAACTGAAGGTCGATCTCTACTCGAAATTTTTTTACGTAAATTTCTTACAGTTTGCGTTAAAGACTCACTACTTTGGAATTAAGTTTTTAATATTTCTCAATTTTGTTTGAGCGTATAGCATTCCATTTTGCAATGCCAAACAAAAACCTGAAAATAAAAATTACTGTTGTTCTACCTTTCAAAGTCAAAGTAATCGGCAGTTTAAATTTACAATGGCCCACCCTATATATAGAATTTGATCAAGGACAATATATAAATCAGAACAGATTTGTTTTCAATTTGATAGCGTCAGTACTAAGCGCGCAGGAGTCTCTTTTCTACGTTTTGTTAGGATCGGAAAATAATTCTGACCAACATTTTATATACGTTTTTCTTAAAAAATCAATTTTCTTTAAGAAATATTTTTCTCTAAAAATATAATTACATTTAATATAAACTATAACCGTGAGTGTAAGTCAGATAATTTCTCAAAATTAAAATATCAATATTAAAGATACAACTAATTGGAATTAAAAAATAATAATATCCATAAAAATAGATTTTGTAAGAAAACACATTTCTAGGCCTCAGACATAATCCATTTCATATAAATAAATTCATGTTTTGCGATTGGTATTTTTGTGTATCTAGTGCCGTCAGTGTGAGCCTGATATTTCGTTTCATTTGGAACTCAATTTCGCTTAAAAGAAATATATTTTATTATCATGAATTCTATTATAAAATAATGAAATACAAACTGAGAACTATTTAATCCTGCCTATAGGCAACATTTCGATCTTTATAATCGCACATTTTGCTGAATTAATAAATTTTATTTTTGCGTAACAAAGATTATTCAAAAGAGAACCAACAAATTCGGTAACTTGGGTCTGCGTAGGAAGACGACAACAAAAGTGAAGTCTCAAATTTCAATATTTGAGTGTCTTGTAATTAAAAATTTGATTTTATTTTTATAGGATTTCTTCGAGTACAAGAAAAACTCTATTTGTTATTCGAAGTGATACATAATAAAGACTTTTAAAATGAAAGAAAGAAACAAAGAAGAAGGAAAAAGAAAGAAACTATTCTAAATATGATTTTTGTTTAACCGATATCTGCAGTATAATGGTTTTAAGAAAAATCCTGTTACTCATGTCCTGTATGAATTACAACCCCAAAACTATATATAAATCATATTTATACACATACATCATCAAAATGTATATCCAATTGTATATATTTATAAAGAAGAAAATTCGGGCATGAGAGGGTTAAAATGAAGCGAGGAATGTGTGTGTGTCACTTGCATATCTTGAGTGTGTGTTAAAAACCATATTCTTTCCCTCCTCAGCCATAATGGCTTATTGTTGCAGACTTAAAACAAATACCACCATTAACATCATTTAAATATACCGAACAACGACTATAAACATATAAAAAAAGCTTGACAAATTCATAAAAGATCCATTTAAAATAGTATATGCGTTGTACGCTGTGTCAAAAAGTAGCCTCTTTGAAATCTCCTCCGTCAAATTGAGCTTAAAGTAAATATCCTTAAGAGTTATTTATCATAGCCACCCGAATGTTATACTACAAGAGCGCCGCTCAACAAAAAAAATATTTAATATGTATGTATTTGTATTTATGTTTCCCGGTGACCAATTTTTATGGCCACGTTCAATAAAAACCCGTATATGTATGGATGAATGTATATATTGATTTCAATTTGTTTATTTATGTTTCATTGCAGCTCGGCACATTGGTACCGATTGCCACACCCGCCCCACCGACCACAATAGCACCGCCAGTGCGTGTTGATATACAATCTTCGAATTTATTAAATAATTTACCACCTTTACTCAATACACCAACGGTAAGTCATCGGACAACAGCAACATCGCAATTGCATATACGATATTTATATTTATTTTACTTTTTCACTTTATACGAATGTACGCTTTATGCGATGAAAAGTGAAAGAGCATAAAAACAAACAACAAAAATCAATGCACTGAGAAAAATTGCACAGAATAAAGAATTTGTTATTGACATGAGGTTAAGGAAAGTAATATGAATGTGAATATATAACAACTATAACATAAAAATGGAAAAAATGCATATTCCACAATTTTTTAAAGATATTCGAGAGAGATTTAAATCAAATCGAATAAATATATAAAGACCGCATGGTCTAGAAATATATTTCAATACTCTCTCAAATTATGGATATTTACCTAGATTTACATGGACATGCATATGGGCCTGGCTGGACCCACGAGGTAGACATGTGAGAGAGAGTTTTAAATATAACAAAAACTAAAAGAATTATCTATAAATATATTTCAATACTCCACAAAATTGTCAATATTTACCTAGATCTACATGCAAAAGTGGAGTATGGGTCTGACAGGACCCAAGGGGTAAATATCGGACTATACTAAGATGATGGTAGCGGAAGTTTAAAAACATAAACGCTTGAAATTACATTAGCTTGCAACTATCTTTTCTCACTGGTCAATATATAATAAAATATTTTTGTTTTCTAAAAAAATCAACAAAATCTTAACAATTGTAAATTTCTGTGCAATTGTTAATTTAATTTTGTTATTGAAAGTTTTCTCAGTGCATTTATTTTGATGCTGTGGCGGTATTCTTTATGCACATTCCCATATTGTAGTTCATGTCGCCATTTTATGTTATTTATTTTTTTAAATACTATTTTAATTTTATTCGTAAGTAATTTGTATGTCTGTGGTAGGTTTGTTGTGTGAAAAACAACAGGATACCTATCCTTTTTCGCCAAATACCAAACGTTCAACAAATCTACATTTTTTGCATTTTTTCATTTTTACGCATGTGAGCAGAGTAAATAATGACATATTTTTATTTGATTTTATTTTTCTTATATTGCGTTATACAAATATTGTTGTTTTTTTCTGATCAATAATTTTATTTTACAATCATACAATACATACCTACATACATACCATTTTCAACAGAACAACGAATTCCACATAAACCTGCAGATATTTTTTACAATATATTCATATACATTAGGCTGGGTCATGGTCGAAACAAATGAAAAAGTAATTTCCTTTTTGACTGCGCCTCAAATGGTACATCCGCTTAGTTCAATTTTGGCATACTCTTTCCAACATTTCGGCCGGTATCTCACGAATAAATGCTTCAATGTTGGCTTCCAATGCGTCAATTGAAGTCTCTATAGACATGAGCTTTAACATAGCCCCACAAAAAATAGTCTAAAGGCGTTAAATCGCACGATCTAGGCGGCCAATTGACCGGTCCCGAACGTGAAATAAAATATTCACCGAACTCGCCTCTCAATAAGTCCATTGTTGCGCGTGCTGTGTGGCATGTGGCACCGTCTTGTTGAAACCACATGCAAATCATGCAAGTCAAGCTCTTGCATTTTGGGCAAAACAAAGTTGGATATCATTTCACTGTAGCGCTCACCATTCACAGTTACGTTACGATTCGCATCATCTTTGAAGAAGTACGGTCCAATGATGCCACCAGCCCATAAACCGAACCGAACTGTGACTTTTTCTGGATGCATTGGTAGCTCTTGCAATGCTTCTGGCTCCTTATAGCAAAAACGTACACCATAAAGTGATTCTTATTTGTAGGGGGTGAAATGGGGCAAAAAAGGGATCAAAATGGTACAGCTAGAAACACGAAATTCGGTGTGTACATTCCTCTAATTGAGTAGATACATAATATAAAAATATTTTTTCCAAATTCGTAATTTTAAGGGGTAAAATAGGAATAGAGGGATACAAATGGTACCAACCAACCGGCTGTACCTAGAATAATGAAATTCGGTGTATACATTCCTCTGAGTGTGTAGACACGGAAAATAAACTGATTTTTCGAAATTAGTACTTTCAAGGGATACAGAGGGATAAAAATAGTACCAACTAAACGACTACAGCTAGAATGATGAAATTCTAATTGCGTAGAAAAGTCAAGGGTTTAAATATGGTACCAACCAAATGGAATCATGGAATTCGGTGTATACATTCCTCTGACACGCAAAATAAAAAGTTTTTTCCAAATTCGTACTTTTTCTTTTACGGCAAAAATTGGTTGAATCATGAAGTTAGGTTATTTTGCACTATGTACGTCTGATAATGGATTTTCAAAGTTTGTACCTTTGGAATTCAAATAGAATGGAAATACAACCAACTGTAGCACCCACTATCTACCAATATTTATGGCTTTGAAAATATAAATATAAGAATATTTTTTTTTGAATTGACTTATTGGTAGCATTACCTTATAAGCGTGGTTTGAAATAATTAAAATATATTTATTTATAAAATTAATTTTTCAATATTTGTATTTGTTTTGGTTTGGCTATAATCCATGGTGGAGGGTATATAAAGTTCGGCCCGGCCAAACTTAACGCCGTTTTTACTTGTTAGTCCATTTGTTGTCACTTTTTATCCCACAAGGCATGTACTTTTCGTGCCGCTGTACCGTGCCCGTTTTGTCGGCTTTTATCCTCTGGTCCCATTTTACGTCCTATTCAAGTTAATATATGAAAGCAACTCTTTGCACTAAAGCATGAATTCTTGTTGCCAAGAAAACATCAGCTAAGAAAAGATTTTCTATGGAATAGTCATTCCCAGAGCTAATTTTATTTTAATTCAGAAATCTTCATGTCAACACAATTTTCTGAGAAAAGGTGCTCCTAATGGGACTTTTTTTTGCGGAATAAATGATAAACATCAATTTTCTTTGGAAAGCCCTTGCAATCAGAAACCAATATAATAAGTGAAAGGATCCATAGGACCACAACATACATTGTTTGTTAGCAATTCTAACTGAATTTCCATTTCAATTCAACCAGTATTAATACCAGCCATAACAATGCATAAAATATGCAAACTTTCCATTTTGCAATGAATCCACATATAGTGCCTACATTTCATTCCGTAGGAACTCCGATATTTTCTTTTTTCTCTTGCATTATATTGCCCTTGGGAAAAATTACCATGCGTACATATGTGTATGATTAAAACGATAAAGTGAAATAATTTGTGTGATGTTCGGCCGAAGAAGACATGGCCTTTCCCTGTCCAACACTCTTAGACGACATCATCCTTTTTTTTTCAATTCCAAATAATTTAAAACAAACATTCACCAAGACTTGAGTAAATGGCAAGGTTTTTTTGGCTTTTTTGTGGCATTCGGTGAATTTGTTCGTCCTGTCTGTCTGTTGTCCCGCAGTAAATTGCTCAAGTGCCTTAAATAAACATAGGAAAGGCAACGACAACGAAAAATGGTAAATAAAAATAAACATTTGTAAATATATATATATGTGTGTGTGTGTGTATAGGTAATAGTTACAAATGTTTATTTATACCGAAAAAAAGCGAATTAAATTGCAAAAGGACGAAAACACATACAACAGCAATAGCAGCAGCAACGACAACGGCAACTTCAATAAGATTATGTCTGTTGTTAAAGGATGCCATTTATGCTGCTCTTCTCGGTGGCTTTATAGCTCGGTATGTGTGCGTATGTTTGTGTGTGTTCGTGTCCCTTTAGTGTGCACTTCGCAAAGGACGCTCTTCTCAAAACGTTACTTTTACGCTTTTAAGTACCTTCAACACATTTGGTATATATGTATATATGCGAGACAGCGATTTTCTCATTTCCTGTCCTTAATTTCTCTGTGTGTATTTTATTTACCTTCACAAGTCCCATGCCTCCGTGGTACAGTGATTTGGCAGCTTTGGTTGTGCGGTTGCTCGATTGCAATATTGTTGATTTCAATTATTCACTTTCGATCAGTATTTTATGTCCGGAGATATTGCGTAAGGCATTTCGGTAAGATTTATCTCTCTAGAAAATTTTTGAAAACATTTTAAATATTTTGGAGAAAATTTATAACAGTCTTTAAAACTTCGATTTATATAAATATTAGGCTGGGTGGCGAAAAAGATGAAGTATTCACCGTCCAGAAAAAAATGGAATGCAAAATAGTAGCTCCTAAAACACTTCAAAAAATTAAATTTTTTCAATGTGGTTTTTTATGTTGAGCTTTTGCCCAAATTTTCTCAGAATTAATAGACCCATGAGACACATTAAATACAAATTTTTATTTTAGAACAACTCATTAGGCAAATTAGTGGACTTTTAGGGTATTTTTTGAGATTTTTCAAAGTGACAACTAAAAAGTGATATTTCTTAGAATATGTTAACATTTCACAAGAAATCGAATGATGTATAAATGATGAAAATTATGTTTTAATAATAGATTTTTCACAGAATTTTTTGTTTGATTTCAAAAATGAAAAGAAATCGCTTTAATTTAATCATTTCGAAAATCAAATGAAATTAATAAAATTATAAAAACCTTCAAAAATCTGAAGGGGCGATAACATACCACTTCAATACCTGAAAGTACTTGAAATTACCTTCCAAAAAAGGCATACTGTTTTTAAATCGGTATTTTTCAGGAGTTACAGTTAATGAACACACCTTTCTGAAGAAGTCGTAATTTCCCTCGTTTTTGAAAAATACATATAAAATATTTTTATGAGAGATATACATACACAAACTTTCGAAACAATGGCATGAAATGACTCACATTTCAAATTCATTTATCTCTGTTCGAGAGTAATGTCGATTATGCCAGTCTGGCATTAACGTTTCATACGTCATTGCACTGTATGTTCCTTTGTTGTATTGATCGTGGAATAATGATCACCACCCATTGCCCTCAGGGGCCAAATGGAATTAGAGGAAAACGCAAGAAAACACAAAATGTGTCAATCGTTCAACCGTATCAAGATAGTATAACAATCTCCTTGTCACCACTCTAACTTTGTGCCGACCACTGACTTAAAATCAATTTCGGAATCGATCTTGATAAGATCGCCCTCCGGTTTATTCATATAACTGTTTGCCCATTCGTCTGCCAGTCAGTCGGTCTGTTTCACCGTATGTTCGTCAGCTGTACCCTTCTGTTCATATGTCCTATGTATTTGCCCATCTGTCCATGCTTCTATTCGTCCATCTAGCCCTTCTGCCATATATTCTGCCTCTGTCTTTCTGTCCGCCAGGAAGTCAGTCAATCAGCCAATCAGCCTGTTTCACCGTATGTTCGTCCAGCTGTCCCCCATCTGTCCACATATCCGTTTGTCTATTTCCCCATATGTCCGTCGTTCTATAGGGTCCGCCATCTAACGTTTTTTTTTTTTTTCAAATTAGTTGGACTATTATTTGTGGGGTGCCCGAGGCAGCCATTTGAATGAAATTATTTTCCATTATTAACCGGAAGGATTGTACTTTCAAATAAAAAAAGAAATTTGAGAAAATATTCAGCAGTTTTTTATAGCATTTTCAAAAAGTTATTTGGCGGACCCTTTATTTCGTTCTTCTGTCTCTCATCTTCTTCTTCTTATGCCCCCTTTGCAATCGGATTGTTTCCCTCTGTCTTCCCGACGGTATATTCCGCCTCTCTGGTCGTCCATCTGTATAGTTCACATCCGTCTGTTCGCCCTGTCCCATGTATTCTGTACTACCATTTGCCGGTTCAACTGCTATCCGTCACTCTGTCTATTTTCCCATATATTTCTATCCCTGTCTGCCAGGCCATCTGTAAATACATCTATCCCTCCGCAGTCTGTCTAGTTGGCTGATCATACGGTTACACATACGACTGCTCATCCTCTGTCTGTCTCAGCATTTATTCTGTTCATCCTCCTGTCTGTCCACCAGTCGGTCTGTTGCCCAGTTTGTTTGACAATCTGTCTGTTCTTCCTTCTCCTCAGGACAATAGATTTTCCAACTTCCATGGATGGAAGTTAGTGAGCTTGTTTAGATTTGTAAATAGCTCACATATAAATGTCACCGACATATTTCCTTCGATGTTGATCAAATATCCCACAAAGCGGCATATCCTAGGAATGTCCACGGTGAAAGAGGACCAAATCGGCACATACTTAATATACAAATGGTCATATCTGGATTTCCAAGTTTATTAACAAAAATGTCCCCATTGTGTTCGTTTGAAAAAAATTAGGACACAACAGTAAACTGAGGTAGGACCCATAAGATCTGACCTATTTTGTATTTTTCCGATACTGGCATTTCAAAATATCCAGGATTGTCGTAAAATTATTGTAATAGCGTTACAGTGGTAATACCTATCCGTTCTTCCCTGGGTTTTCAAAATTTGCAAAATTTTCCCCATTATGTTCGTTTTAAAAAATTATGACACAAAAGTAAATTGAATTTGTATGTTTTTGGAGATTTGCACTGGCATTTCAAATTATCCAGGATTATATTAAAAATCTTGTAATCGCATAAGAGTGATAATGCTTATCCGTCCTTCCTTAGAGGGTTCTCAATAGCCACGTGTGGGTTCTCTAAACACCATATGCGACAATTTTGCTTATTGACATAGCCACCGAGACGAGAATGAGCTTCATGATGGCCGAACTGAAGGCCGATCTCTTCTCGAAAGTTTTCCACGTAAATATCTTATAGTTTGTAAATATCTTATTAGTTTTTAATATTTCCCAATTTTGTTCGAGTGTATAACTTCCCATTTTGCAAATTTCAAACAAAAAATAGTAACAGTGAATGTTATTCTACCTTTCAAAGTCAAAGTAATAGGTAGATCAAATTTTTATTGCAGACCTATATTTCGGTCTGCAATCAAACAATTTTTATTTGACGTGGAATATTATCCCACATTTTGGGGTAACTAATAACTTAAAGAGAAATCGCAAATCTTTCTGATAAAGGCCATCATGTGCCAGAAATCCCACTGAAATAATTATCTTCAAATATTTATGATTATGTCTTAACCTCAGTGAAAATTTTCATTAATAATAATTTCAATAACATGATTCATAAAACACAAATCAATGAACAGTGTCATAGAATTTATGAAACCTTTCTTAGAAACCATGAAATGCAGTTCCTCATTCGATGAAGTTTTGTCATAAAGTTCATTATTTTTCATAATATGATTTATGAAAATTTTCATAGATTTTATGAAGAAACTTCATTAGAACATCAAACCCGGTCTCTATAAGGAGATGATTCTCACAAACGAACGAGAAGCACAACTCACTTGTCGAATGATGTTGAAAAGTCGCTGCGAAGCCTCTTGAAAAGACTTTTCACATGGTCGAATGTCACCATGCCATTTGTAAATAAATTTGCATCCTATTAAATATAGATGCAAAATGGTCTTGAGCCAGGACAATATCCCAGTTCAAATCAAATATTGATTACAGACCAAAAAAAAACAAATGAAAAAAACTAAAAAAAAGTTTCATAAATAGTAAGTACTGTAGTTTGCAATATAAACCAAAATAACAAAAAAGGCCTGACTCTTTGCCTAACCAATCAACACACACCACCATTGCGAGAGTCTTTACAATGAATGTGTCTTTGAGCTAAATCAGGCTTCATACTTATCTCAGAGTTAACAGAGTACAAATGAGAATTACTAGCATTCAACGAATACAGTCGACACACTAAAAATGTGGTTGTGAGTACTGAAACGTTTCATAAAAATATGAAATCCTTCATTATATTTATGAAGACATTTCATAACACAAATAATTTATTGATTATGACATATTTCATAATATTTAAGAAATCTTTCTTTGATCTTATGAACCTATGTTTCACTTATTTTACAATTTTGTTTTTTGAAATGTTTACGAAAAAAGTGTTTGAAACATTTCATTTTATTTTTGAATTTTTCATGCACATTAAGAAAAAATTCACCAAATTTATGAAACACCTTTTAAGAAATCACTTCATAAATGTTATGAAGGAAAATTCTTTCAGTGTAGTGGATAGCCAAATAATAAAAGATAATAATAATAAAAAATCCAGAGTCAAGCAAATATATCAGTTCACTTAAAAAACTCCGAAACACATTTGATTCACCACCCAACCACTGTGCACCGCTCAATTCCTTTGAACGCTGGTCTTCTACTCTACTTCTGTTTCGTTCGTTCTACATTATTTTTAAGTGTATCCAAGTTGTTGGGCTCTTAAGCACAAGCATTGAAATGAAACTTTTCGCCTTTTCGGTGCGGTCCCCTTGCAGTTTTGCCTTCTTACTTATGTTTTCCTCTACTTTATGTCCTCTTTGTCTTTTTTAGTGTGTTTGTTTGGGTAGGTAGGTGTGTTCCGCCCAGTGTGTCACGGTGTTGTGGGTTCGTTTTGCTTAACTGTAAATTTAATTTTCTATCCTTTTTTTGCATTTCAAGCGGAAATCGTTGTCGTTCTCGTCCTCGTCGTCGTCTGTCTTATTGTGTCCTTTTTTTCTTGTTATGCTTTTCCAACACCCCGCAAACGGAAAGAAAATAATTCAAATATTACGAAAAAGAAGAAGAAGAAAAGACGTAATAATAAATATGTCTCTGTAAATCGAGGATGATGGGGCAATAGGAACGAACGAGCGAGCGAAGTAAGATTTAATGGAGATGTTTAAAGAAAAGATGTGCAAAAAGATGTCAAAATTTAAATCGGATTTCATTGCGAAGCGAAGGACATTTTCAAAGAACATTTCAAAATGTATTTAAAATTTGTTTTTTTTTTTTTGTCTTTTTCTTGACAACCTTTGTGGAAGGAATTATGTTCCACCTGTTCCACAATTGTACAATTTGCTTCACAAGGGGCGCGGGCGGGGGTGTGTTCAAATACACATGAGCTCAATTGAGGCTTTTGTTGTAGCTCATAATTGCTATGTGCATTAGAGAGCGATGTGATCTTGCCAAGCATCTTAACGTTGGCAAGTACATATTGGGCAATGTTGTTCCAAATATTTATTAATACTACAATCAAGGGAGTCATGAAAAACGATTGGAGTCGGAATTGAAATTGGCGTCGGGTTCGAAGCAAGGAAAACGCAATACTTTTCCACGACACCAATTCATATCGGAGTTGGTTCTAAATTTAGATAAATGAGCAATTCCGACTTGGGTTCTTCACAAACTCCGATTCTCGTTCCGATTCCTACAAAAATCGGATTCTATGACATCCAATTCATATCGGAATTGGTTCGAAATTTAGATAAATGAGCAATTCCGACTTTTATTCTTCAAAAACTCAAATCGGATTCTATGGCATCCAATTCATGTCGGAATTGGTTCTAAATTTAGATAAATGAGCAATTTCGACTTGGATTCTTCAAAATCTCACATCGGATTCTATGACATCCAATTCATATCGGAATTGGTTCTAAATTTAGATAAATGAGCAAGTCCGACTTTTATTCTTCAAAAACTCAAATCGGATTCTATGGCATCCAATTCATATCGGATTGGTTCTAAATTTAGATAAATGAGCAATTCCGACTTGGGTTCTTCACAAACTCCGATACTCGTTCCGATTCCTACAAAAATTTGATTCTATGACATCCAATTCATTGGTTCTAAATTTAGATAAATGAGCAATTCCGACTTGGATTTTTCAAAAACTCAGATTTTTTTGGTAGATTTTCGTTCCGATTCCGACAAAAATCGGATTGTCGTGATTGAATTGCTTTCTCACCGCTCTAGAAGATCTTTTTCTATTTCCCTCCAGGATTACCTATCTAAGGAGCCGCCTAGGGTATCATGTAGTCCGTCTTTCCTATTTAAAGATTAAATTCTAACAAAAAACTTTGAATTCTCAACACCATTTGAATCGGACGAGCCCACTCGTCACTCACACTATTCAATTGGCCATGAGACCATGAGGGATATTGCTTCCCATAAATCAGCAACAGCAGCAAAACGTAACGTATGAGCGGCAGCGCATCAATCATACGCTCGCGAAGCGATGCGATTCACTGGTTTCTTCCGAAAAAAGAACAAAAAAAACTCAACACAACAACATTAGAAAAACTCAACACATTTTCCGAATAATACATACATACATATATTTCCATTTTATTGGCCAACATACAAACAGACACGCATAATAAATAATATTCACTTTCTCTATAGAGAGTCTGAACACAAATCATCAAAACCAATTAAACGAACACTTGAAATATACATATTTGCTTTGTTTTACGATTAATTGCTGAATTCTGTTCTGTTCTATTCAGTTCAATTCACTATAATTCAATTCTGTTCAATTCATTTCTATGCCGAGCGATTTATTTCATAACATAACTAAACGATGCATTTTTTCTGTTTGCATTTCATTCAAACTTAAGTTGTTGTCCATCGCCATCGCCATGAATAAATGGAAATATTTTATAATTATAAACAATTAAATGCTCTTTTAGTTCATTGCCACATTTTATGTATGTATGTAAATATTTCGTTCGTTTTTTTCTCACTCTCACGCCACTTCCGATGAAATGAAATAGTTTACAACGGCTCCTGAATATGAAACGGTAAATATTTGAATAATTATATTTCGAAAAAAGCTACAACAAAAAAAAAAAAACACTAAAGCAAGGCAAAAACTCAACTATTCTGTTCATAAATATTAATTATATATATTAATATTTAGCATTGTGTAAATAGACAGTTTAAATAGTAATATAGAATTTACTTTTTATTTATTTGTAATAAATTTCATAGTTGTTGTCATTGTTATGATGATTGTTGCTGTTTACTAAGTGGCAATAATTTATTGAAATGTAGCTGCGTTCTAATGTTTGCATGCAACTGTAACACACACATTTAGGTGGGTCTCCATACATTATGTACGAGGATGGGCTGGAATGTAGTCGAATCGGCTTTGCTGTACTCAATAATATAAAAATACAAATTATTCAGCGAACATGTTCCAAAATACAAGGGAATACTATTTTCTCTTTTTCCTGATTTTCGAATTTTTCATATTGAATTTGATAAGCAAAATTTGGAAAAAAAAAAGATTTTGGGCGTATATCCGCAGCTTAAGAGAAAAAACATAATCAAAATACATAGCTAGAATGTGAATGTATTATATTCAAAAACACCTAGATCAACCAAATCGATCACTAATCCAACGACTCAAAATCTAAGGACTTATCATTTGGTTTTTATACAAAGCGAGCCACTTCTGATTTTTTCAAATAATTACTAAGAAATAATTTCGCACAGTTATTGAACGTTATTTTTTGGAGGAGATTAGCAAAAAACCCATGAAAACCTCGATAACTATTATAGCTTAACTGTTGTTTATGGGTTTGCCGAATTTAAACTTGGAACACTGCACTGTGGGGCCTCTGCCAGGTATTAGTTGTAAAAGTCAAAAATTTGATAAAAACTTTTAGTAAAACTGATAATATCAATTGATAGAGAACTTATTAGCGATCAAATACCCAAAGACCGATTCAAAAATTGTGGTTTATATAGCCATTCAAAGTTGACTCATTTTTTCAGAACTCAAGAAAAAACAAAAAGTGAAAATAACTGTAAAATTCATAATTGAGTTACATACAAACTATCTACCCAATTTTTACGTCTTCGGTCTCGTTTGAAAAGTAAAAAAACACTATATTGTGATCATTTTTCAACTTTGCTGGAAGAGAACTAAAAATGTTTTGATTAGTTTTGGAAGACACTACTTTTGGGTGATTTGGTACTCATTACTCTGCCGTATTCAATTTAAGTTGGCTGCCGATATTTGCCTATTCGCATGTTATTACATTAAAAGTGTGGCACCTCCAAACAAATTTATTTTTTTCTCATTTTATAAAGCAACATATTTGGAGTACTATGACTGTCAGAGTCTTGAAAATTTGTGAGAGTTCATTGGGTATTAATTTGGACAGTTGTGCAAAAAATAAGCGGAATTGGATAAGGGGCGTGGTACCTCCCATACGAAATTAAAATCTATTATTAAATATATTCATTTCTTTGACACTGAGAGTTATACAATTTTATGTGAATCCATAAACTATTAATCTGGGTAGTTGGGAGAAAATGAACGATATTGTTAAAGGGGGCGTGGCACATCCTATAAGAAATTAAAACCAGCTATAGAGTATTTTCTCTTACATGACACCAAGTTTCCTGAAAATATGTGTAAGTTCATTAAGTTTTCACTTAAGTAATCAAGATACAAATGGGCGGGATTTGAAAGATGTGCAACAAGAATCTTGAAATTTTGTGTGAGTTCATTGAGTATTAATGTGCAAATTTTGGAAAAAGTGGGCGGTACGACAAAAGTGGTTGTGGCACCTCCCACATAAAGTAAATATATATCCCTATTAATATTATAAAAACTTTTGTCTCTTTTTGGAACTTCACACAGATAGGAACTATGGGCTATATTTAAAAAAAACTAGCACTAGGGTGGGAGGGGCGTGGTAAAACTGTCTTTGAGAATAACTTTATAAAAATTAGTACATATATATTAAAGAGCGCGATAAAAAACAATATTAACAAGAATATTGATTTTGCGGTACGTGTTTTTGTCCGGAGAAGCGATCGGAGTTCAGTTAGTTAACTATAACTATATTACTAAATATGTGAATATATGTCATGTTATATCAAAAATAAATGCTCAGGTCGGCCAAGTAAAGTGACAACTCCAGAAATGATCAAAAATCCGTAGTATGCTTTTGAAAGATAGCCGAGTGGTAGGGTGTTTCTTATAATTGTTTGGTGGGATTTTTTTGAAGGCCCCCACGGAATTTT
Organism: Polietes domitor; assembly: GCA_947397865.1. Classification (NCBI taxonomy): domain Eukaryota; kingdom Metazoa; phylum Arthropoda; class Insecta; order Diptera; family Muscidae; genus Polietes; species Polietes domitor. Next base: position 39,067,331 of record OX377621.1, read on the forward strand.
ATTAAGCCTCATGAGAAACAAATTTAGGATTTTTATATAATATTTAGATAGTGGTACCAAGCTTTAAAAATTGGATGACCGTCTGCATGGATTGTCGCCATGTTAAATCCATGAGAATTCTTCGAATATCTTCTGATTTTCATGATTGGTATTGTACATATGGTAAGACATATGTTTTTTTTTTTGAAAATTGTAGAAACCCTGCAGTTCTTTTACTTAAAATAATAATCTTTGCTCTGTTAAATATATTGAGAATTGGAAAAGAAAAGTTGGTTTTTAGTCAAAAAAGCCAAAAGAAAAGTTGGTTTTTAGTCAAACTAGTAAATCAAAAAAAAAAATTTTTTTCAAATCCATGCTTTATGCAAGCAGAATTCTATTGGGCCTAGAAATTCTTTTTTAGTTATCTTTTGTAGAAGGAAAAATTACTGCGTTATCAGGAGCAGAAATAATAGATTTTTAATTTGTGGTTTGTATGGGAGGTACCACGCCCCTTTGTCCATTCCCGCTCATATTTGCAGCAGCACTTAAAAATGCACACCAAACCGACGTACCAAATTTTGTTCAAATACCGTTATCAGGAGCAGAAATAATAGATTTTTAATTTGTGGTTTGTATGGGAGGTACCACGCCCCTTTGTACAATCCCGCCCATATTTGCAGCAGCACTTAAAAAATCCACACCAAACCGACGTACCAAATTTTGTTCAAATACCGTTATCAGGAGCAGAAATAATAGATTTTTAATTTGTGGTTTGTATGGGAGGTACCACGCCCCTTTGTACAATCCCGCCCATATTTGCAGCAGCACTTACAACATGCACACCAAACCGACGTACCAAATTTTGTTTAAATACCGTTATCAGGAGCAGAAATAATAGATTTTTAATTTGTGGTTTGTATGGGAGGTACCACGCCCCTTTGTACAATCCCGCCCATATTTGCAGCAGCACTTAAAAAATCCACACCAAACCGACGTACCAAATTTTGTTCAAATACCGTTATCAGGAGCAGAAATAATAGATTTTTAATTTGTGGTTTGTATGGGAGGTACCACGCCCCTTTGTACAATCCCGCCCATATTTGCAGCAGCACTTACAACATGCACACCAAACCGACGTACCAAATTTTGTTTAAATACCGTTATCAGGAGCAGAAATAATAGATTTTTAATTTGTGGTTTGTATGGGAGGTACCACGCCCCTTTGTCCAATTGGTCAAATTTTTCCATTTCCTTGTATTGTCATCGAAAATGATTAAGTGTGCAAAATTTGAGCAAAATTGGTTGAGAAAAAAACTTTCAAAAATTGATTTCAAATTTTGTGGCACACAAACATATATAGAAAGTAACCTTATATAAAGCTTGAAAAAAAGCCAACTAAAAATTCAAAAAAATGGGACTTTTCCTGTATTTTTACCACTTATCTTTGACCCCGATGAGCGCCCACTTACACTCACCCCAACACCCCCATTTTTTGGCTCATGAATTTTATTTCCGAACCTCACAATATAGGGGGTTCTAGCATATCAAAATCCAAAAGTCGTGCACTATCCCACCCCTACTGAACAATAGCTAAATTAACCCTTAATGGGCAATCGTGAATTTGATTGATTTTTGGCGTTTGTGTTAAGTTTTGGGTTTTGGTGTGTTCTGACATATATAGTAAAATTGTATGGCCGACATTTTTGTAGAACATTTCATCCCCGCGCTTCCCCTTTTTCAGGGTGTTTTTTACAATTTGTCAAAATAAAGCCAATAATGCCGTTATAAGGGGTAGTTAGAGGGTTAATATGTTCTACAAAAATAGTCGCCATACCATTATCTACAAAGTTGCTGAACATACCCTATGCCTCAGATGTAAAGAAAACATAGTTGTATACACCGATATGCTGCAAGAAGAGGCCAGAGTTGGTAAACTTTAATCGTCTATAAAATGAAATTCCGATGTGATCTGTCAAAACGCCGTCATACGTATATTTTTTTAGTCTCCTCTTTCAGAATTTATTGTCAGAACCCCGTAAAGTTTGGAAAAAGTTTGAAATTGTTGTACAGTGTTATCAAAGCTCGATAGCACTATATAAAATTCTGTAACTTTTAAACGTAAAAAAACATCTTGACGAAATTTCACATTTGAAGCAGTTGTTTCGCATCCCTAGTGGTTAACGAGGCTACTGGGTGACCTCCGTCATATCAAATTATGAAATGATTGCCAAAAATGCAATTATATACCGATTGTAAAGATAATTGGTACCTGTATGTGATATTTGGAACAGTAGGTAGGTAGGTCGTGAATATATACAAACATTGTGTGTACTGCAATAGTTGAAACGTTTGAGTTACACAAAAAATATTAATTTTTTTTTTGCGAAGTATTTTTAATCTTACGACGTCATTATCAGCCCGTTCTTCATTATTTGTAGAAAACTTCCAAAAAGTCCAACTTGTCAATTTGTCTCAAAAAAAATGCGAAATATTGTTCCTGCGTCCTTCGTCCAATTTCTTTAATCTTTCATGAAGAAGACATAATTTAGATGCGTATAATGTCCTTCTTGAATCGTGTTGGTCAAGGGAGCTTCAATTTTGGATTTTTTGAAGAGCGGTATCAAAATTGACAATTTTTCAATACAAAAAAAAAGCTAATGTTCTCCAAACTATCAGGAAATGTTTAGTATATTTTTGTAACACCATATGTTGACTTCTTACACAAATAATTTGCGTCCATTTTTTTAAATATCAAAGTTTTGAATCTTTTTTGGAACACTTTGGGAATTTAGGTATTTTGTTGGAAAAAAGTCCAAAAACATATTTGGTGATATTGTCGGCGACACCATTTTCCATATAAATAAATCCAAAATTTTCAATTTTTGTATATTTTACTTAGTGTACAAATGAGTTTTTCTAAGAAATATTTTTTAAGAATTTTTTTTCGTTTTACGTTTTCTAAAACGAAAAACACCGGTCAAAAAATCTTAAACATATTTTTTGAACGTTGTGTGTTGACTTCGTATTACCACATCACTGCCGAAAATATTGGAACACCTTGTCCACACTATGGGAATTTAGATATTTGGTTGAAAAAAACCCAAAAACCTGTTAGGCAATATCTTCAGAGACAATATTTTCTCACATAATTCCAAAAATTCGATACGATATTGAGATATATTTTACTTAGTGTTCTATAGGATTTTTCCTGAAAAATTACTTTTTTTATGAAAAATCCGCAGTCCATTCAAGACACATATGTATGTGTGAGATCTATATCAAAATCTAAACGGATTTGCTAAATTTTTGCTCCAAATAATTAATTAAAAAAGTGCATCAAATTTCATTAAGATTGGCTGAAAATATGAATTTCCAATATTTTCTTATTTTTTCTAATATTTCAACAGACTTTGTCTTTGCTATTACTTACATACCTTCATTAAGATATATTTTATAAGTTTATACCTTTTGGAAATAATCATCAAGAAATCCAGAAATGGATAACTATTTACAATAATTCACTAAGTCCGGTTCATTCGAATATTACCAAATTCTAATAGAAATTAATTTAGTTAAACAATTAATTTTCGAATCGAAATCACCGTTAAGGCTGAGAGATAAGAAAGATTGAAAGATATCTTTAAAGACCTATTTTTCGTTTGCCACAATTTCAATATAAATTTTTTTTCTGCAACAAAATGTTGCTTTTCTCTCACTCCCTCATATTTTTAAATTGAAATGCATGCAAATATGTTTTTTTATGTCTGTACGTATGGAATATCTGTAGTATTGATGGCATGTCATAGACTATCTCATATGTTTGGTGATATTTTGTGGGCGAGTGTGTGGGAGGGACACCTTGTTGCCATTTGGCGCACCGAATTGTTGAAGTTTGCGTTTTTCGCCGCTTTTTTGGACTTGTCAGCCGCGAGCACTGCCGCCTTTCGCATTCGCAGCAATAGCTACTGTCAGGTTATATCAGGTGTCAATATTCCCACACGTTTTTTGTGCGATAAACAACGTTCGCGTTTTTATTGTGTGCGCGGGCAAGTGTGAGTGCGTGGCGGCGTGCTGTTGTGTGATTCATACATTAACACTTCAAATTGATAAAAATAAAATTAACAGAGAGGGGGTAGGATAAAAACACCTGATAGTTTATTTTATTTATTTTTTAAAACTGAAAGTTTTATCTCGCGTATTGCGCTAAATTTAATTAAGCTACCTTAAAAGGAGCGAATTTAATGGGGGAGAAGGATTCAAGAATGGTGTTCTTATTTTTGCCGAAATTTGAAACATTTTGTCTGCCGTGTAAGAATATATATTTTGACTGAAAAAGGGCAACGTTTTTAAAATATTTACCTGTGACTGGGCAACATTTTATCCAGAAAGAAAATGTTCAAGAGAGTGGGCCAATTCCAAGCTTCTGTTCATCGAGAAGTTACTTTTTCAATTTTTAATTTCTATGAAAGAAGTGGAAATTTCCGACAAAATCAAATAGGATGTCGAGATTAAGACTATTGGAGGTAATCTAATTAGATTTTGTATAATTTTTGTTCAAATTTATACCCTTTTGACAATAAATAAAACCACTTTTCGATCGTAACATTCTCGTTTTCGAATGCCGTGATTTGGCCCCTATTTTGCATTTTTATACACTCACTCTCCAGAGTAGGAGGGTATATATATGTAAATATCATTTGGAACAGACAAAAAGTGTAACGCATTGAAAGAGCAACCTAAGACCCTAAGTATCTTTGGACCAAATCCGTTCCACGAATTTTTAAAATGCTTGAGCCATGTATGTCCGTCCGTCTGTCTCGCTGGTGTACACGATAACTCTCGAAGGGAGTTAAGGAATGAATTCAAACTTTGCACATGATAATATTTTTCCCAAACTTAGTTGAAGTTCGATGATTGAAGTTGCATTCATGTGGAATATAGGCGATATTGCCACACCGCTTCTGGAACCTCCCACACAAAATGGCATAAGCTTTGTTTAAAATAAAACCGGCGTAACATTCACACGGGTAGTCAAATTCATATAAAATTTGATATATGAAAATTTAATTTAATTAAATTTAAACCAAAAATATTTACGTTTTAGCCACGCCCTTTTTCGTACCTCCCACACAATTGTCTTGATATTTGATCATGATTTTACAATTATTTTATAAATATGGAAGCTAGGACTATATGCTACGAAACTTAGAAAGGTACTAGCCTCACAAATCATCCGGCCCTAAGTAATTTCCATTGATATGTTCCCTGAGAGTGAGTCGGTTTAGCCGACTAACATTTTCTTACTTGTTTAACACGAAAACGATATTAAAAAAATTCTGAAAAATTTTTTAATTTTTTACTAAAATTCCAATTTTCGTCGATATTTGGCAATTACACTCTCATTTTGGAAATATATGTATATGTTCAATTAAATGTTGTTGTTGGCTAAAAAGGTTCCAAACTTGAGCAAATAAATTTTATTCCTAATATAACACCGTACGACAATTTTTTAAAAAAGTCGTTACACTGGTACCCGACGATATACGTATGAAACTAAAGGCAGAAAGTTCCAAAGGATACTATATTTAAAAAAGTCGTTGCACTTGGACTGGACGATATACGTATGAAACTATAAGCATAATGGAGTCAATTGGCGTTTTTAGTTTTCATTTCCCCATCCTGTCATGACATGACTATATATATCAAAGGATACTATTTTTCAAAAAATTATTTTATATACTTATTTGCACCCTATGATAATGGTATTAGTGCTCAATTAAAGAGAATAATAATAATTAAAAATACTTCAAATGTTATGCTTCTATCTGTATTAGTTTAGTATTAACAGTCATTTTAAATTTACAATTTGTTTATTTAGTTTATTCATATTTTACTTTTTAAGAGGGACATTTTGGAATGGTTAATGTTAATGCCAAACTAATAGAGAAAGAAGCATGAAATTTAAAGTATTTTTAGCTGATATTCATCTTTTTAATTTGACTTTTATATCGGCATCATAGGGTTCGAATAACTATTTACAAAATTTTTGGAAAACGTATCCTTTGGAACTTTGCAAAAGGATGAGGAAATGATAAACTAAATTAACTCAATTAAGCCTATAATTTCCGTCGTGGTTCAAGTCTAATATGGACAGTGTAATATAAAAAATATTTCATGAGATTTCAGAAAAATTGGAGTCATGTAAAAATTGGAGTCATGTAAAAATTGTTTGTCCGGTTTCACATGGAGTGAGCCATTTATTTGATTTCATTTAATTCTTCAGGAATTGTTTCCAATTCCTTCATCACAATAATTTACAATACCCACCCTCCCAACCACCTACCTAGCGCAATTCCCAACAATCGAAACAGATTATTGAACAATTAAGTATTTGGCTGGCATTAAGCAACACTTAATACTTCCATCCCACGATAATCTCTTGACAATGGCGTAAAATTAACCCCGAATAATTGCATTTCAATTCCCATCGTCATCAATTATTACATTCAGATTCAAATAGACTCAACGCCAACAACAGCAAAAAAATTCCAGATAGTTTTCACTAAAAATATGCACTCACTGCTGCATTAAATAACACACTTTTTTGCTCGCGCCATCGCAGCAGAGCCACTTTACAACACTAACGTTGCAAATATTTATGCCAGAGGAATATGTCGAAAAAGTAAACTTTATTGTCGAAATTCCAGATGACGATTTTTTTTTGTGTTGTCGTCCTTGCCAAAATGCAAAAAAAGTTGAAGGCTGTAAGCTGTGGCAGCAGCGGTAGCTGGAGCTGAAGCACAAAAACAGCTTCATAAATTTAAATGTGTTGCACAACAATTCATTGTGATGTAATGCAGTACAGGAGCAGCAGCAGCAACAACAACAACACATTGCAAAATACTTTTGATGGGGGTAGTAGGCAAAAAAAAACTCCGAGTTGTTGTGAGTGATTTTTCGGATTAAGTTGAAAATTGTCAGAGTCAAAAGATAAACAGTAAAAATAACAATAACGAACCGAAATGCAAAATGGATGAAGGAACGCAAAAAAAGAAATCCAAAACCACTGCTAGCGAAGTGCAATTCAAAATAACAACACAACACAAACGAACATGGTGTGGTGCCGGGCAAACAACAAAAACTGGGCGGAAAAACCCAAACAAATCGTTGTTACATGTTAAAGTATCTATTTTTATAAAGCGTGTCTGAAAAAGCATTTTACGATGGTTTTTTTTCTCGCTACCGGTTATTTACTTTTTTGTGCGATGTACATTCTATTACGGTGTGAAAAACAAACGTAAATGAAGTTTGGCCAAAAAAGGTCCTGTCCACAGTACGGTATCAACAAAATGGGAAGTCTTTTTGAATATGCCAAATGACCACTATTGGAGTTTCAGAACCTATAATTTACAGAGATGTGATGAAAATATCAAGGCAAACTTTTAAAATTTGTGAGAAAACCAGCTCGACATAATCGAAAAAAGAAATTCCTTTTTTTCAATTTTCGAAATTTGAAAAGGGGTGAAAATCTGCAATATTAAAAAAAATATTTTTTTCTACGCAGTATGAATAAATTATTAAAAATATGTCAAAAACATAACAAAAATACTTGTTCTTTTTTGCAAAATAATAAAAAATAGTCAACTTTAGGAAATATACCCAAGTGGCCGATTTTCATAGTTGATATCTCAAAATAATCCTTGGGTCCTTGCCTTGCCCTCTTGAAGGAACAAAGTTCGTTGTGTAATTTATTGAAATTGTAACACCCCTGAAGATGATCGACAAAGTCGAATCGAAATATTGGGCAAAATTGAAATAAAAATATAGCAACAAAACCAACACAATCCTGGTTTTATCATTTTATGGTCTCCAGCTGGACAATATCAAAAACATAATTCAACAACAGGTCAACAATACACACATTTTCTACAAAACTCAAAAATGTTATTTTATTTTGGACCACAGTGCAATAAATCATGATTTTCGTAAAATCGAGAAAAAATTACATTTGATTGAACAATTAATTATAAGGAGTGCCCATAGAGTGATGATAATTTGCATGGATCATGAATCAGAACTCAATTAAGAAAAATATGAAGTTTTATCGAAATCGGCCACGCCCACCTCATACCGCCGCTATAACTCAAATTGAATTTTTCATAAATTTTATTTGTTTCGATCGGAATGTCTTGAAATTTTTTAAATAGTTTAATATTAACATAATGGAAAAGTTATATAAATATCGTCAGAATCGGCCACGCCCATCTCATACGGCCCATATAACTCAAATTGAACTTTTCATACAAAAATGTTTTGAAATTTTGCACAGTTTGTTCAGCGAATGGTGATAGTTGGTGACTATTTTTTGATAAATTTAAATATTAGACAGAGATAGACGTAGCTAACTTCTTTTTAAGGAAAACTTTGCTCATATCTACTGAACTACATGCGAAATCCAAACAATTTATTTTTTAATTAAAAATAATGTTAGCAGTGAAAATAACTTACATGCTCAAACAACTGAGTTGCATGGACATTTTTTTTCAATTTTCGTGCTAAAGTATATAAGTGATTTTTCTAAGACAAATTATAACTACAAGGTGGCGCAAAAATAACCTTCCGATGTTTTTTGGCTGTAATTAAAAAAAATGAAAAACTTTGATTCTTCTTGTGGATTATTTTTATTTGGTCTTTTAATTTTTTTTACATCAAGTCGAGAATATGATGTCATGTAAATGGCCGCCGCCACATTTGATTGTCATTTGAGCCCTTTTTATGGCATAGGTCCTCACATTCTTGACGGATATTGTCTTTAAGAGCTGCAAGAGTCTGAGGCTTGTTGACATAAACCCGCGACTTCAAAAAACCCCACAAAAAGAAGTCTGGAGCGGTCAAATCAGGCGATCTTGCTGGCCAGTGCAAATCGCCAAAACGGGAGATTAGGCGCCCGGGAAATGCATCCTTCAGCATATCGGTTGTGGCACGTGCAGTGTGTGCCGTTGCACTGTTGGAACCACATGTTTTCCAATCCCAATTCATCAAGTTGCGGCAAAAAGAACTCGTTGATCATTGCTCTGTAGCGCCCACCATTCACAGTAACCGTTTGGCCCGCGACGTCTTCGAAGAAAAAAGGTCCGATGACTCCTCCAGCGAAAACAGTACACCATACAGTGACTTTGAGCGGGTGTAATGGCTCTTCGTGGGTTACACGCGGATTTTCAGAGCCCCAGAAGCGTAAATTTTGCTTATGTACGTACCCGCTAAGATGGAAATGGTCCTCATCACTCATGATTATTTTTGATGAAAAATCATCTTCCTGTTGGTGGTGATTAAGGATGGCTTGAGCGTATGTTAGACGCGATTGGCGGTCAGCTGCTAACAGCTGATGCACCGTCTGGACTTTGTACGGAAACATCTTCAAATCTTGTACCAAAATTCGCTGTCGACTGATACCCATTTGCGTGGCACGTCGTCTGGTCGATGTCGACGGCGCTTCCATGACATCCTCGGCTACAGCAGCAATATTCTCTGCAGAACGGCTACTCCGGGGTCTGCACGCCTGGCAGCATCTCGTGTTGTGCCAGTCTCTCCGAGGCGAGCGGCTAAACGTCGCAGTGTTTCACCAGTAGGCGTTGGACGACTAGGAAATCTGCGACGAAATTCACGTTGTGCCAAAGTCAGCGACGGATTATTGGTTAAATAAATAGTCACCAATATTCCGCGGTCTGGAGCAGTGTAGCGTAACAAATGTCAAAACAGAACTGACATTAGGGGCCAATCGCAAAATTTATAGCATTTTCTGATAGGAGGATTACTTTTGCGCCACCTTGTATTTACTACAACAAATTATGGATTATGCTCAGCGAAACTCCTCCTCAGACATTACTTCAGAGGACTTCAGAGTTTTAACCATAAACTGATCTCTGAAAAAATGGGCATTAAATAATCATGAAAATGCATATAATCCCAAAAACACCCCAGAATGGAAAAGAGCGAGCTTCTCTCAATCAATCTGCTACCCGGCATTGAACCTGGGTTGTATAGATGGCAAACTCACTCACATAACAGACCATACCATTAATATAAATAAATTTGTAATTTTTAATCAAAAAAATTTTAAATTGTCAAAATTATACAAAATTAAACATTGTTTATTTATAAAAAAACTAGCAGTACCCGCTGCTTCGCACGCGAAAAAGCAAGTTATTCGTTAATTTTATCCGTCTCTGTTTTTGGATAGTATTTATTTAATTTTCTTTTGGTGGATATAGATAAATCTAAAATAGTAATTTGGAAAGCTCCTATTAGGTAGCACTCACACACAGTCAAAGGAATGTGCTTGACTATTTTAGCAACTACCTTGTATGTATAATTTTAATAATTTTCTACCAAGTTTTGAACAAAATATTACAACCATTTATATCCTCGATCTCATGTTCCTAGATTCAGTCAGCCAGTTTATAACTTTAAGTACAAAAAGTACACATTTTGAAAAATCACTATAGGTAAAATATGTTTTTGCTTCCCCTAAAAATATATACTTTATTTGGTAACACAGGATTGTACAGCATTTTTATGCCTTTTCGTCCCGCGCACCCCTTAGAAGTACAAATTTCGAAAAATCAAACTACTGCGCTGCTATATGATCAGTGGAATTTACACACTAAATTTCACGATTCTAGCTGTAATAGTAAAATTAGTTTTATCCCTTTTTGTCCCGGTCGCCACTTAAAACTACAAATTTGGAGAAATCCAATTTTACTTCGTTTCTATATGGTCAGAGGAATTTACATACCGAATTTCACGATTCTAGCTGTAATACTTTAGTCGGTACCCTTTTTGTCCCGCTCGCCCCTGAAAAGTACAAATTTCGAAAAATCCAATTTTACTTCGTTTTTATATGGTCAGAGAAATGTACATACCAAATTATACGATCCTAGCTGTAATACTTTAGGTGGTACCATTTTTATCCCGCTCGCCCCTTTAAAGTACACATTTCGAAAAATCCAATTTTACTTCGTTTCTATATGGTCAGAGGAATTTACATACCAAATTTCACGATTCTAGCTGTAATACTTTAGTTGGTACCCTTTTTGTCCCGCTCGTCCCTTATAAGTACAAATTTCGAAAAATCCGATTTTACTTCGTTTCTATATGGTCAGAGGAATTTACATACCAAATTTCACGTTTCTAGCTGTAATACTTTAGTTGGTACTATTTTTATCCCGTTTTGTCCCGCTCGTCCCTTAAAAGTAAAAATTTTGAAAAATCCAATTTTACTTCGTTTCTATATGGTCAGAGGAATTTACATACCACATTTCACGTTTCTAGCTGTAATACTTTAGTTGGTACCATTTTTATCCCTTTTTGTCCCTTTAATAGTACAAATTTCGAAAAATCCAATTTTACTTCGTTTCTATATGGTCAGAGGAATTTACATACCAAATTTCACGTTTCTAGCTGTAATACTTTAGTTGGTACCATTTTTATCCTTTTTTGTCCCGCTCGTCCCTTAAAAGTACAAATTTCGAAAAATCCAATTTTACTTCGTTTCTATATGGTCAGAGGAATTTACATACCAAATTTCACGTTTCTAGCTGTAACACTTTAGTTGGTACCATTTTTATCCCTTTTTGTCCCGCTCGTCCCTATAAAGTACAAATTTCGAAAAATCCAATTTTACTTCGTTTCTATATGGTCAGAGGAATTTACATACCAAATTTCACGTTTCTAGCTGTAATACTTTAGTTGGTACCATTTTCATCCCTTTTTGTCCCGCTCGTCTCTTAAAAGTACAAATTTCGAAAAATCCAATTTTACTTCGTTTCTATATGGTCAGAGGAATTTACATACCAAATTTCACGTTTCTAGCTGTAATACCTTAGTTGGTACTATTTTTATCCCTTTTTGTCCCGCTCGTCCCTTAAAAGTACAAATTTCGAAAAATCCAATTTTACTTCATTTCTATATGGTCAGAGGAATTTACATAGCAAATTTCACGTTTCTAGCTGTAATACTTTAGTTGGTACCATTTGTATCCCTTTTTTTCCCGCTCCTCCCTATAAAGTACAAATTTCGAAAAATTTTACTTCGGTTCTATATGGTCAGAGGAATTTACATACCAAATTTCACGTTTCTAGCTGTAATACTTTATTTGGTACCATTTTTATCCCTTTTTGTCCCGCTCGTCCCTTAAAAGTACAAATTTCAAAAAATCCCATTTTACTTCGTTTCTATATGGTCAGATGAATTTACATACCAAATTTCACGTTTCTAGCTGTAATACTTTAGTTGGTACCATTGTTATCCCTTTTTGTCCCGCTCGTCCCTTAAAAGTACAAATTTCGAAAAATCCCATTTTACTTCGTTTCTATATGGTCAGAGGAATTTACATACCAAATTTCACGTTTCTAGCTGTAATACTTTAGTTGGTACCATTTTTATCCCTTTTTGTCCCGCTCGTCCCTTAAAAGTACAACTTTCGAAAAATCCCATTTTACTTCGTTTCAGAGGAATTTACATACCAAATTTAACGTTTCTAGCTGTAATACTTTAGTTGGTACCATTTTTATCCCGCTCGTCCCTTAAAAGTACAAATTTCGAAAAATCCCATTTTATTTCGTTTCTATATGGTCAGAGGAATTTACATACCAAATTTCACGTTTCTAGCTGTAATACTTTAGTTGGTACCATTTTTATCCCGCTCGTCCCTTAAAAGTACAACTTTCGAAAAATCCCATTTTACTTCGTTTCTATATGGTCAGAGGAATTTACATACCAAATTTAACGTTTCTAGCTGTAATACTTTAGTTGGTACCATTTTTATCCCGCTCGTCCCTTAAAAGTACAAATTTCGAAAAATCCCATTTTATTTCGTTTCTATATGGTCAGAGGAATTTACATACCAAATTTCACGTTTCTAGCTGTAATACTTTAGTTGGTACCATTTTTATCCCTTTTTGTCCCGTTCGTCCCTTAAAAGTACAAATTTCGAAAAATTCCATTTTACTTCGTTTCTATATGGTCAGAGGAATTTACATACCAAATTTCACGTTTCTAGCTGTAATACTTTAGTTGGTACCATTTTTATCCCTTTTTGTCCCGCTCGTCCCTATAAAGTACAAATTTCGAAAAATCCAATTTTACTTCGTTTCTATATGGTCAGAGGAATTTACATACCAAATTTCACGTTTCTAGCTGTAATACTTTAGTTGGTACCATTTTTATCCCTTTTTGTCCCGCTCGTCCCTATAAAGTACAAATTTCGAAAAATCCAATTTTACTTCGTTTCTATATGGTCAGAGGAATTTACATACCAAATTTCACGTTTCTAGCTGTAATACTTTAGTTGGTACCATTTTCATCCCTTTTTGTCCCGCTCGTCTCTTAAAAGTACAAATTTCGAAAAATCCAATTTTACTTCGTTTCTATATGGTCAGAGGAATTTACATACCAAATTTCACGTTTCTAGCTGTAATACCTTAGTTGGTACTATTTTTATCCCTTTTTGTCCCGCTCGTCCCTTAAAAGTACAAATTTCGAAAAATCCAATTTTACTTCATTTCTATATGGTCAGAGGAATTTACATAGCAAATTTCACGTTTCTAGCTGTAATACTTTAGTTGGTACCATTTGTATCCCTTTTTTTCCCGCTCCTCCCTATAAAGTACAAATTTCGAAAAATTTTACTTCGGTTCTATATGGTCAGAGGAATTTACATACCAAATTTCACGTTTCTAGCTGTAATACTTTATTTGGTACCATTTTTATCCCTTTTTGTCCCGCTCGTCCCTTAAAAGTACAAATTTCAAAAAATCCCATTTTACTTCGTTTCTATATGGTCAGATGAATTTACATACCAAATTTCACGTTTCTAGCTGTAATACTTTAGTTGGTACCATTGTTATCCCTTTTTGTCCCGCTCGTCCCTTAAAAGTACAAATTTCGAAAAATCCCATTTTACTTCGTTTCTATATGGTCAGAGGAATTTACATACCAAATTTCACGTTTCTAGCTGTAATACTTTAGTTGGTACCATTTTTATCCCTTTTTGTCCCGCTCGTCCCTTAAAAGTACAACTTTCGAAAAATCCCATTTTACTTCGTTTCAGAGGAATTTACATACCAAATTTAACGTTTCTAGCTGTAATACTTTAGTTGGTACCATTTTTATCCCGCTCGTCCCTTAAAAGTACAAATTTCGAAAAATCCCATTTTATTTCGTTTCTATATGGTCAGAGGAATTTACATACCAAATTTCACGTTTCTAGCTGTAATACTTTAGTTGGTACCATTTTTATCCCGCTCGTCCCTTAAAAGTACAACTTTCGAAAAATCCCATTTTACTTCGTTTCTATATGGTCAGAGGAATTTACATACCAAATTTAACGTTTCTAGCTGTAATACTTTAGTTGGTACCATTTTTATCCCGCTCGTCCCTTAAAAGTACAAATTTCGAAAAATCCCATTTTATTTCGTTTCTATATGGTCAGAGGAATTTACATACCAAATTTCACGTTTCTAGCTGTAATACTTTAGTTGGTACCATTTTTATCCCTTTTTGTCCCGTTCGTCCCTTAAAAGTACAAATTTCGAAAAATTCCATTTTACTTCGTTTCTATATGGTCAGAGGAATTTACATACCAAATTTCACGTTTCTAGCTGTAATACTTTAGTTGGTACCATTTTTATCCCTTTTTGTCCCGCTCGTCCCTTAAAAGTACAAATTTCGAAAAATCCGTATTTGTAGCTCGTCTGCATGGTCATTGCAAGGAACTCACCGAATTTCATGTTTATAGCTACTGCCGTTTAGTCAGGACGAAGGTTCGATGTTTATCCCTTTTTGGGCCATTTTATCCCCTAAAAGTACGAATTTCGTAAAACCCTTTCTTAGTCGACGTCTACGTCATATTTGGGAACTACCCTGAAAATTTCATGACCCTGGCTTCAGCCGTTTGGTCTGGGGGCTGGTCAATGATAAGTCAGTCAGTCAGTCAGTCAGTCAGTCAGTCAGTCAGTCAGTCAGTCAGTCAGTCAGTCAGTCAGTCAGTCAGTAACGCAACTCTTTTATATATATAGATATAAAAAAGTTTTTTCCCGAGCCAAGACTCGAACCCGAGACCTTCTGGGTGCAAAGCGAACGCCTTACCTTTATGACCCCATACTAAAAACTTGTTCCCATTAAGTTGTGAAAATGCTATTGATAAAATGTTACGGCATATTAACATATTATCGACTTTTTTGGACGTTATTTAAAAGTACTTCCTCAAAAGCAGGAAAAATGCTAATTTGGATTTTGAGATGCGATTAAAATATGCTTCCTACGGAAGTACTTCCATTTTTTTGCTGGGAATAAATCAACAAATCATTTACGATAAAACCATGCCGGGTATGAAAAAAACATTAATCGTTTTTTATGAATTTTGTAAGATCTCTTATATAGTTTCATTTAATTTTTATTTTTAATTTCATTTTTAATTCATTTTAATTTTAATAAGATACATTTTTCGATAGAGCTTAAACGGGCACAAATTGGTCAGATCTGGCAACAATATTATCAATTGTGTTCAGTTTGTTTTTTATTTAGATTATACAACGAAAGAACAATGCTTGCAAATTATTCAAATTTATTTAATTTATTATTTATCTGCAATTTACTGTTCAGCAGTGATGTTCATTTTTGGCTCAACGGACATGTGAACAATCAAAATTGGCGCAATTGGTGCGAAGAAAGTCTGCACGAGATTCCTGAGGCATCTCTACTTTGTGTGTAGGTGGAATCGTCGTGCCTTACTTCTTTAAAAATAATAACGACAATTTAATATCAACAGGGAGGGAGGACAGAGGACGGCGTACCAAACAATTGATTTATTAAAGCTGATGTAGTGAACTCCCCAGTAAAAATGTCTGCTCAGTTTTCAACGGGTTAGTAAGCAAAAGATGCAGTATCTCTCGTTTTCTAACATGCAGATTCAGCGCTGTTTCGAGATATCCCCCGAATTAGAGCAATTACTGGGATGCAATAATGGCATGGCTAATTTAAGAATAAAATGCCTCCACCTGGCATGTTCGACATTTACTTGTTAAAAACCCGATGCAGGTGGACATTATGCTTCTTTTACTGCAAACGAATCATGCAAATTTTCAGCTCTATCCGAATTTTCGATCTCTGTATGACTCTTTTGTACCCGAGTCATGCAGAGTTTCAGCAATGTTTACTTTATTGCTCCCTCTGTAGTTTTACATTGGATGCGTTGCTGGTTTATTATTTCTCGAAATATGTCAATCAATTGTCTAATCTTTGGATCTTTGAATTTATTGTTTTTTTTTTTACAACCAGGAACTTTGAATGCTTTATCATAGGACTGTATTGCTTGAAAACGTGAACGAATATTGGACTTCCAGAATACGTCAACATACCCCAAATTATATTCAAATAGTATTTAATATTTTCGTGCAATTTTTCGTTAAAAGTTTCGAGAACTATTTGCTATAATATTGATAAGATCCAACTTATTACGTGTTGACTTTACTGCAGTCCATCTTTTTCAAATTAATCTATTTATTTGTCCTCCATATTTTTGCCCTACACTGTCCATTGTATATGTGTCGATGTCGCTGCCAATGTAAATGTTATATTTGTTTACTTAACGCTTTGAGGGGATGAACGCGTTGGCTGGCTAGCTGACTGGCTGGCTGATGGTGCGTCAAAGTAACTCCTGACGTTTAAAAATAACTGCTGTGACATTATTGTAATAAATGACGTTGTAATTGTTTTATTGGGTAAATGCATGTTTTTGTTAGTATGCATTTTTTCTATGTTGTTGTTCTTCTTCTTCTCCATGCAATTTATGCATACAATCGAGAATGAGTTCTATTATTGTGGAGAATGACACAAATATTGTTTTATGTACATAAAGAAAAATAGAACAGAGAGAAAATGAATAGTAGAAAAAGGGTTCGTCCATCAAACTTTTTGCTTTGTTTTGGTGAGATTTTATGAATTCTTAAAATATTTTGAAATTTAATTTTATGTCACAACCCAGCAAAAACTTGGTAATGACACCTGATTATTTTTAGCATTACCTAGTAATGACAGCTCGTTACACCCTGCATTGTTTTTGAAGTATGAAATAATTTCTTCCTTATAATGGTTTAAATAAGTAGTTATTGATAAGTTAAATTTCATAGAATTTCAGATTTTAAAAATTATTTTCCTAATTTTTTGTGTTTGGTCAGATAATAGCAATGCTGTTGTCATCGCACAAAAATTGATTTAAAATTATTGACGTACTATTTGTATTTGATTACAAAAGCACTTCTAAGTTTGGCTAGTTATCAATAATGACTTATTTTGTATCTTCCTGAGGCCACTTATTATACAACTCGTTAAGAAGTACTGAATGTCATAACTGGAGGGAAAGGTATTTGCCGGAAGTCGATTCCACATACGGATAGTACGGGCGAAGAACGAATTTATTCTGTAATGTGTAGTGCGGCCGGTTGTCCAATCGACAACTAATGGGTGCGCATTCCTGGAGAGTCGCGTATCTCTTCCGATCGTTCTCACGGGCGGTATATGATCACGAATCTCCGAAGAACAAACTCCATGAAAGTATCGCTGGAACAATGACACACAACCAACATTACGACGGTGTTCAAGGGAGACAATAGAATTGGATATCCTACCATCACCTATCAACACCATCGCCCTCCTCTGGACACGGTCAAGTAGCTCCAGTGATGAAGCTGAAGCACCCGACCATATATGGGAGTTGTATTCCATCTTTGGTCTGATGTAGGTAGTGTAGATATTGAGAAGATCAGAGGGTGTGAAATATTTCTTACATCGTTTTAAAAAGCCTAAACATTTGAAGGCATCTTTCGACACATCAAATACATGTTTTGTCCAACGAACATCACGTTGTATTTTCATGCCAAGAACATCGAGAGCATCTGATTGCTCAATATCTACACCGTTCATTAAAATCGACGACATCGTTGGATCAGTGAATCGCTTGTGAGACAACAAGGAGCACTGGGTCTTACGTGCATTAAAATCTACTCTATTCTCTCGACCCCATTCAGAAATGGCCAGCAAATCCTGGCTAAGTGACTCATCCATCAATCGCCTTTTATCCTCAATTTCTTGACGACTTGGTCTATGATCGAATGAGTATGAATGGATTCAAAGTCCGATCCAAGAGGTCGTCGATGAAAATAAGAAAAAGGGAGGGGGAAAGGAACAGGGCTCTGTCCTCTGTACTCCTGCGGTTAACCTATGCTCATCGGATGAGAACCCATCTACAACAACACGTATAGTGCGATCTCTGAGGAAGCTCGATATAAATCGAGAGAAGTCACTACCAACACCAAAAGCGATAAGCTTTGATATGAGTGCGCCGTGCCAAACTCTATCAAAGGCCTTGGAGATATCTAGAGCAACAACTTTACTCTCACCAAGCTTGTGAATAGATCGATTCCACTTTTCGGATAGCAGTGTCATCAGGTCTCCCGTAGGTCGATTCCTACGGAAGCCATACTGTCGATCATTAAGTAAGTTGTTAACCATACTCTCCATAACCTTCGAAAGCGCTGAGCAAATCGCGATCAGTCGATAGTTAGCAGGGTTATTAGCCTCACCTTTTTTAGGGATGGGCTGGATGTTCGCAATCTTCCAACACGCTGGGAAAACTCCTGCACGGTATGCAAGGTTGAAAAGATTACGAAGGGGACGGGCAAGCGTCGAAGAGCACTTACATAGGACAAGTGCTGAAAAGCCATCCGGGCCTGGAGATTTATTTACGTCGCTTCCAATAACGATTAATTTTCATGAACTCGCTTCAAAAATTGACGCACGTACTGAACTGAAGGCCGATCTCTTCTCGAAAATATTCCACGTAAATTTCTTGCAGTTTGCGTTAAAAACTTACTACTTTGGAAGTAATTTTTTAATATTTCCCAATTTTGTTCGAGACATTTTGCAAATGTCAAACATAAACCTGAAAATAAAAAATAATGTTATTCTACCTTTCAAAGTCACAGTAATCCGTGGTTCAAATTTAAAATGTTGAATGGCACACTCTATATATATTTGTGGTAAAAATTAAAAAAATTGCTTCTAGTTTTATGTAAAATAATGAAATCTTAAATCTAATTCCCTTCATTTATTTAATAATCAAATAAGTAGCTCTTCGGTCTTACCCTACAACAATATTTAATTGAAATAATTAAAACAACTTACTTTAAACTGACTTCAAAAAAGTTGTGCATATTTCCAACATTTGCGCCCAGATTATCATTCAAATCGTTTCTATCTTTAAAAAACATATACATATGACCATTTTCACCATGAGTCATTGTGCTTTTGGGGGTTTAAAGAGTTTAATTCACTTTCACAAAAATACCCCGAAATGAAACGAAATATTTGGCAACCAAGTCACAAGGTAAATCCTTAACCTTATTGCGATGACAGCAGCACAATTACACATTGTTTAGTCATAATTCAGCTGTTATCACCAGCAGCGCTGCAAATTGAGATCCATCAACGCAAACACACAAAAAACATTTTGTGCAAAAAACAAACAAACAACAGAAACACATTCCAAAGCCGAGCAAAATCGCGCAAATTTAATAATGAATTGCATAAGCGTGGAATTTGTTTCAAAAACACATTAACCAAATCATCTTACAATTCATCACGTCGTCGTCGCACAGCAATCAACGGCACAAAAACAACCAAAACGCAAGAGCACTACGTGAAAAGACCCATTAAAACCCCGCAAGGAATTTCTTTAGGTTGGCTTACATACACCGCCGACATTAAAACAAAACAAAGCAAGAAAAAAAGCGAAAAAAAATCCTGAGGATAATGCACACACATAAATTCCTTTTTTCGCGATTTCATTCAAGACCTTGACAAATTTTCGGTGGATTGACTCCTTTCTGTGTTTTTGTCGGCGTCGTCGTCGTACACGTCTTCTTGTGTAGTTTGCGCTGTGTCATATACCCCTGGGATGACGCGAGGAAGGCGGCCGTGGTTGGCAGTAATTTCAATATTTTTGTGTTTGTCATTTTCTACGCACTTTTGAACTCTTTCATGCGAATGCCTGTGCATATGTCACCGGAGACGTGATATGCTAAACCTCAAGTGGGAGGATATGTTCGGTGTGTTTGTAGTATGTTTGCACGAGAACACCAGGTACGTTCTGCAGCCACCACCACCACCATGGGTGGCTGTATAACTTCATGTGGCCTCTGTACAGCCAAGTACGAGTAGGTACATGTATGTGCCGCCTGTCATTTGAATGTGGGGTATTTTATTATCTTGCATTTCATTGAAATAAATTAGATTTTTTGGTTGTGAAATGTTCACTCAGATGAGCGATTTGCTGCTGCTAAATGATGCTACCACCAAGGCCACGACATGTCAACAGACAATGTGCCTTAATCGCTGGCCTGGACTCAACAATTGAATTGCTTCTAAGGGAGCCTTGAACTGAGTTGAAATATGCACTGAAAGAAAAACGTTTCATTGCAGCAGCGAAAAGGTTTCATTAGTTCAAATGTTCACAACGAAAACTTTCTTGAATTTTCCAAATTATAAAAAAATGTTCGTTGAAGCAACGAAATTCTATCGTTGGATATCTTTCAGAGACAAATTTTGTTAAGACGATACAGTGCCCAACTGCCACATCAAACAGTGACTTGTTGTGGATGCATTGGCTTCGCAATAGTCACATGTGTGTTCTCTGAGCCCCATATGCGGCAATTTTGCTTATTGACATAGCCACCGAGATGAAAATGAACTTCAGCTGAAGACTGAACTGAAGGCCGATCTCTTCTCGAAAATTTTCCAAGTAAATTTCTTAGAGTTTGAGTTAAAGACTCACAAGTTTGGACGTAAGTTTTTAATATTTCCCAATTTTGTTCGAGCCTATAGCGTCCCATTTTGCAAATGTTAAATATAAACTGGAAAATTAAAATAAATGTTATTCTACCTTTCAAAGTCAAAGAAATCGGTAGTTCAAATTTAAAATTTTAAACGGCCACCCTATAGAACTGTAATTTAATAAACTCCAAAGGAAAAAGTCTAACTGTGTAAAATCGCCCATCTCGATGGCTAGTTCACGACTCTCTCTCAAATCGCTCCAGCAAGATGCACATAATGTAATTTACTGGTAACGTCCTTTTGAAACAAATGGTATTTTTTAATCACGTTCTTCTCATTTTTAAAGAAGTAAGAAGAAACGATGTGAATCCTCTTCACACCAAACGAGGTAATTTTACTTATTGACATGTCCATTGAGCCAAAAATGGACCTCATCACTGAGCAGGGAATTGCGATACAATAACGACTTCCAATTGATTTCCCCAATAGTGCCCGCTGTTCTTTCGTTATGCTATATTATGATTATGATGAAATTACAAACCAAACTGAAGACTTAGAAATAGTGTTGCCAGATCTGACGAATTTATGCCAGTTTAATGATTATAAGAAAAATGGAACTTCTGAGGTGTAGTTCATCATCCAATTTTGTTCGATCTATAATCCACGACTTTACGCGGATGTAATGCTCTGAGCAGACTGCTATCGCCCAATCCCGGCCATTTCGCTTGTCCGCTCATCTGAAAATTAAGACAATATTTGTGGGTGAAATTAATTTTCCTTTCCATCTGTGATAGTTTAATTTTTTGACTATATTTAGAAATTTAGAAATTCTATCAATTATGACCTCAATTCCAAAACAACTATGGGGGCTAGAAATATTTTCAATATTCGGTGCAGTAGGTGCTCCGACTTGAAAACTATTTTTTGGTTGAACCTTGATTTCAATTTTATTTTATTTACTTGGTTGGCTGAAATTATTTTCCAATCCATCTGTGATAGTTTCACCTTTTTGACTATATTTTCAGATTTAGTGCAGTAGGTACTCTGACTTGAAAACTATTTTTAGCTGAACCTTGATTTTATTTTTTTGAACGTCCCTAATGTCTGAAAATAAAGAAATAGAAAAATGAAGGAAATGAAACCCACTTTACACTTAGCCCTTTTTTCGTTCAGTGTATATTCAATTAAAAAACAACCATGAGCATTGTGATTTCAATATACCAAATTCCCGGGCTCAACTTCCACTTTGAAAGCCTTTCGATTTCGGTGAAATCCTCTGAGCATCTAAATCACATCAAATCAAATTACTCTTCAGACCACTTTAAGTCTCAATGTTAGATGTCGCTCAAACTCTTTATAAATCTTTAATATGAGTTTCTATCTTTTTGTTTTTTGTTCTTCGGTTTTCTTTCTTATTGTTTCGCACAAGTGATAACCTATGTCTATCAATTTGGTTAGCGCGTGTGTCATATGTTTGAACTCTGCCTTTATGTGCCAATAAAGGCCGGCACACAAAGCTAATCAATTATCGAACACTTTTATGATTTATGTGAAGAAGAAGAAGAAAAAATAAATAAAAAACAGAAGCACAACACGGCGACGACCACGACCATGGCCACATCAACAGAATGTGTCATTAAAGCGACCATGACAAACACCTGTGAACCCGGTGATGATGGAATTTGGGTTATTTCGAATCGACTTTTTTCCCAGCCACCCCCACTACACAACACTACTGGTGTCTGCTTGCCGTTGGATGTGAGTGAGTAAGTGTCCATGGCGAGTGTGTGTGTGTGGGTGTGAGTGCGGTCTTGGATATGCTTCAGGTGGTTTTGCACCGATAAAAATGGAAGACAGACTACAAGCATTTTGATTTTTATGGCCTAAGTGGAAAATATAGACGAACATCAATCCCATTAGAACTTGTGTCTGGCAGTTTGTGCTTTTAAATATGTGTGTGTTAATCATACATACACCTGCGATACACAGTGGAGGACTTGGGAAATTTTTTCTCAAATGCTTTCAGTTATTTTGTATGGATTTTATTCTAATTCAAATAAAATATAAAAATCCCTGAATTCCTAAAATGGCGAAAATAAATCTCAAAAATATTATTTTTGAGAATATTCAGCGCAAGTCCTTCAAATTGATCTTGGATCGGAAAACAAAATTTTAATATTATTATTTACATTTTTTTAAATTTGTATCACGTGCTATGCGTTTCGAACCAAACACTCTACATAATTATAATTGGAGTTAAAGAGGATATTATTTGGTCCATAAATTGGACATATCGGTTTAGATATTTATTGAGCCTTCTTGCATATTTGGCTTCAATGGTAAATAAAGACAAATATTCTACTTATTTCTAAGATTTCGAGATTTATTTATAAATGTCACACATTAATAGCGGACCGCTTGTTGTTGAAATTCATTTCACGTAAAATTATAATTAAAAAAAGAACAATTTTGTTAACTAAAAATCATTTTGAAGATTTCGTAGAATCTACAGCGAAGAGATATTATAACGAAATTTTGGAATATTATAGAAAAAATGGCTCCTAATTAATGACTAACAAGTTTATGCACTTTTTCCAAATTTCCAAAGTGGAAAAAACATATTCTGAAATTTTGAGTTTTTTATTAATCGTTGCTGTGCCATTTTGGAATTGTTTAACTTATTTTTTATTATTTTTTATATTAAATGATTTATAATTTTGGACCAACTTAGAAGAAGTTGTCAGAATACAATAAGGAGTCCATTTCTTAATGGATTTTTATGTGCTGAATTTAAAAATATTATCGGGTTTTATGTAGTTTTTACGGTTTTCTTGTAAAACATTTTTTAGGTTTTAATTGAAACAATGGGGACTTAGACTCGTCAGAAAATTTGTCCGAAAAGTAATAGTAGGGAATATTTTTAATAGAAAATACTTAAAGTAGCTTTAAAGTAAAGAAAAATTAATAAAAAAATTAAAAAATTAAAAATTAATTTAAAAAATAAATCTTATTTGACCAACGTGTAAAATATGTATTTTTTACAAAATAAAAATAAAAAAGTAAGGATAGGCTAAAGTCGGGCGGGGCCGACTATATGATACACTCCAATTTACCAAATCGAGTAAAATATTCGTATCGGAACTATATCCAAACATGGAATGAAGTGACAGTGACAGACACGGTCATTGCGTAATCGATTCAAAGAGTGATTCTGAGACGATCGGTATAATTGACAATGGGCCTATCTCGCTTCCTTTTGGGTGTTACAAACAAATGCTCAAAGCCATAATACGTGGAGTGTATACAGAATTGAAAAAATCATAGAAGATTTTTGTTTTTTCTAATACATTAAAGTTCAAAGTAAATTATTATGTAAAAATTCTCCGAATGTTTTTTATTATCAAAAATTACAGCTTTAAAAATTACATAAAAATAATATTTTTAAAATTTAGGAAAAAAAAAAACAAAAATCGTATCACTATTCAGAAAGTGCAAGAACATTCAATTCTATCTAAAATTGTTTTTTTGAACAATATTTTCCTTCAACTACAGACAAATCGCCCACTATCTGGAACAAATCGAATTTTTCTTATTTTGACTATTACACCGTGCGACAATTTAAAATTTTCATTGGAGCTAAACGATGCAATATACACTATAAACTAGAGATCGTATGTAGAAAATCGGTGCTTTGCTTTTGGTTATATCATCACCTTTTTACAGGACTTTTAATTTAAGAAGGATATTGAAGTTTTAATAATTTATTTTTGTACTTTTGCGAGTCATTCATAGTTGATATTGATATCAAATAAAAGAGAAGAATGCCAGCTAAAAATACTTAAAATTTCGGGCAAATATCTGTATTAGATTGGCATTGACAATTATTTAAAATTTCCCTCTTGAAACGTTACATTTTAATTATTTTTATTTTTATGGGGGGAATTTTAAGTGGTTTTTAATCTAGATAGGAGCATGAAATTTGGGTGTTTTTGGATATTTGGTGTTTAGAAATGTACAACTTGTGATGTAGACAACATTTTTGCACCAGTAAATCCACTAGTTTATTTAGAAGTTTATAAGCAATCCAATAATAAATAATATATATATAAAATAATATTTTTTTGAAAATGCTATAAAAAACTACTGAATATTTTCTCAAATTTCTTTTTTATTTGAAAGTACAATCCTTCCGGTTAATAATGGAAAATAATTTCATTCAAATGACTGCTGAGGGCACCCCACAAATAATAGTCCAACGGTTGAATAGTTGAAAAAAACGTTAGATGCCGGACCTACCGTTAAAGCTATGAAACTAACCTCGCCAGAGAATTTAAATTTGTATTCTTGTAACACTTGTTAGCATATTTTTGTAGATATACGTGAGTACTATCACTAGGCTTTATTTTTAGGTTTATACTTGTACTTTTCACAAACATTTCAAAAATTGGCATAACCTAAGGGACGAAATTTGAAAGTGTAGCTCAGCAGCCTTAGGGATCCGAAACTTTACCAATCATATGGAAAATATATCTGGTATAAGCATGTGAAATGTAATCAAAACATAATTTTCCTTTTCAAAAAATACATAATTATTTCCAAAAAACGATTGGGGCCACTGTGCGAAGTAGCGAAACTCCGTGTTCTTCTGATGTTTACGCCAGCTGGGTTAATTTGGGTAGCAAATATGATGAACAAGCTGCGAGAATAAGAGAACCACATCATTATGTTAATTATTGTTTCAAAAAAATACATGAAGAGTAAATATTTCAAAAATGCATTAAAATTTGATTTAATGACAAACGCGCCATAAAATGTAATCAATATATTTTACAACAGCTAGAATAAATAAATATATAAAATTTAACTTTTTAAGGATGGAAAATTGAAATAGTTGTCAGTGCTAAACTTATACAGATATAGTCATTAAATTTAAAATATTTTTAATAGATATTATTCTCTATCATCTAATACCCATGTCGCCATTGAATGACTCGCCAAAATTTAAAGTATTTTTAATACTCTTCTTTCATTTGATATCAATACCGCCTTTGTCTATCTCACAAAAGTCCGAAAATAAGTTATTAAAACTTTTATATCCTTTGGAAATTAAAAATTCTGTAGAAAGGAGAAAATATCATCAAATGGAAAACTGAAAAATTGTAAAATTGTCGCACAGTGTTATTAGAGAAAAATATTTCGTCTCTAGACAAACTAATCGTCTCAATTAAAGTCGCCATAACATAAATCGTACGGGTTCTTTCTTTTAGATATACGCTCATTAGTCATTTGTCTAGCGGTGATATAAAGAGTGATTTTTTTGAGGTTAGGATTTTCATGCATTAGTATTTGACAGATCGCGTGGGATTTCAGACATGGTGTCAAAGAGAAAGATGCTCAGTATGCTTTGACATTTCATCATGAATCGTCTTACAAACGAACAACGCTTGCAAGTTATTGAATTTTATTATCAAAATGTGTGCTCTGTTAAGAAAGTTCATTGCGCGCTTCCATTTTATGGTCAGTTTAATCGACCCACTGAAGCGGCTATTCGGGCTATTGTGACTAAATTTCGCACCAAATTTACATTGTTGGACATTAAACCACCAACACGCTTACGTAGAGTGCGAACTGAAGAAAATATCGCAGCTGTATCGGCCAGTGTTAATGATGACCACCAATTTTCGATTCGTCGCCGTTCGCACCAATTGGGTCTCTGTTACTCAAAAACGTGGAAATGCCAAAATTGGACTAAGCGGATGGACCACCTAAGACGCAGCCGCGGTCAACATTTAAATGAAATTATCTTCAAAAAGTAAATGTCATGGACCAATCTAACGTTTCAAATAAAGAACCGATGAGATTTTGCAAATTTTATGCGTTTTTTTAAAAAAAAAGTTATCAAGCTCTTAAAAAATCACCCTTTAGAACCTGGGTTTCAAAAGTCCAATTTTATGATGCCTTTAATTCAGACTATTTGTTTGTCTAGACACAATGTGCATTGTGGCACACATAAGTTCATAGATTTTTCAAGTGTATGATTGAATCGATAGAAAATAAATTGTGGGATCCTTCGTTGCAAGAAAAAATCCAAACACTGTGCCACGTGTCTGAACGTAGACAAATTTATGGTTCATACACTAATAAATATGTAGGCATAAATGTCAATAGGATGTCCTGTAATTTTGTAAGACATTTTGTTATAGTTATACATATACATGTGTACAGACATACACTAGAGTCTATGTCTATCTATATATGAAATATTGTGGAATTTCTGACACATATTTTGTGTGACTTGCTTTCTTTCTGTTTTTTTTTTTTGTAGCCATTCTTTTCGTTTCATTTTTCCTTTTTGCTGGGAATTCTTGGTTGATCAATGTGTTGTTATGTGATGGATGTATGATTGACAAAATATTTATTTATTTGATTTTATTACTGGCATGTGCATACATTCAAACATACATACATTCTTGAATGTATGGTGGTATGTGGAAATTGCTCGATATTTATGGACAATATGTGTACATACATACATGTGTTCATATATATATTACTGAATGACTGACTGCTACACATATAAAATATTTAGCCGAACATATACGCAATTTATATAAAAGTTACTTACTCTATAGTATTCTATGTGTCTAGGCGTGATTGGCATTTTCTTGCTTATACAAAAAAAAGGAATAAAAATTGAATTTAAATACATACATACATAAATATTTCTATAAGATTATAAGATATGCAAATATGCATGTGTGTATGTTTCATCTGTAGATGTAAATAACATATTGAAAAAAAATTATTTATATTTATTCAAATTCTTTAGTTTTATTTATTTAAACAACAGAGAGAGAGTGACAACAATTTGGCAATAGTTCTTCCTGCGGCATGCATCGAACTGCTCTTATTGTATTTGTTTAAATTGATTGTTTACGCTGAAATGCAGCAGCATGTTTACGTTTGTAGTGTCCTGCAGGGAGTGTCTTAAATAAAACTCTATTTGACTGAAGAAGTTCTCAATTTTATTTACAATTGAAGTTAAAAAGTAATACTGTTCTATGACCTTTTCTGTTCGTTCACTGAAAGCAATTCAGAATTTCTTGTCTAAAAACTTAAATAAAATGTTCTTAAAGACAAATATATTATGAAAAGTAATATATGAGTCATTCCATGTCAAGTGGCACGATTTTTGACCTCGATAGTTGCGATTGTTTTGAAAGTTCTCATAAAAATATTGAATATGCATTTTTGCAAAAAAATTGATTTTTTTCACGAGTTATGACCAATTTAACTGAAAAAAGTAAGAAAACGTCAGTCAGCTTAAACGTCTTATATATACCCTCACTCTCGGAGAACATGTGTTTGGAAGGACTTTAATTTTCTTTAGCGCCTGAGTATGTTCTTGGGAGTTACTATAAGTTTGTGCCAATTGGACCCAGCTTCCGCATTTGTTAATAATTGTAAAAACATGTTCATATATGAAGTCATAAAGCTTTTAATTGTACATAGAATAGAGACAATCGTGTGGGAGGTACAAGAAGGGGCGTGGCTAAAGCGTAAATATTTTTATTTGTTTAAAATGAAAAAGCATTTTCAAACATCAAATTGCAAATGATTTTGATTACCCGTATTGATGTTATATTGATTTTATTGTAACCAAATTTTATGCCACTTTGTGTGGGATGTACCAAAATGGGTGTGGCCATGTCGCCCATATTCCACGCGAATGTAAGTTTAATAAAAACATTGGCAAATATAAAATTTCACATCCTTATAGGTATAACAGCTTTAATTTTATGTGATTTACGGTAACTTGTGTGGGAGGTACTGGAAGGGGCGTGGCAAACCCCATACTTAAATAGAGCTGATTTCGTAGATACGTGTGGGAGTTACATTAGTTTTAATTTGACATAGGAATATAGGTCATTTGTGTGTAAGGAACGAGAAGGGGCGTGGCAATTTCGCCCATATTCGAACTTAAACTAAGTTTGGGAAAAATATTACCATGTGCAAAGTTTGAATTGATTCCTTAACTCCTTTCGAGAGTTACTCAACCAGCTTTAAAAGTCGTGAAACGGATTTGGTCCAAACATACTTGGGGTCTTAAGTCACTCCCTTGCCACTCTGTAGAGTGAGTGTATAATAAGATTTTATCAAAAAGGTGTGTTCATTCAATCGCCTGTAACTTTTGATACACTTGACGATTTTAACTTAAATTCTGGTTGATTTTTCTAAAATAAAATAGAAAAAAAAATTGTAAAAAATAGAACCCACCATTTCACCACGTCGAAACTCATACAATCGCTAAAAAAGACATCTAATAATACTACTTTAAAATTAAAAAAACATTGATTAATTTCGTAAATCAAAATTAATAAATTTAATTAAATCATAACTAGTTAATATAATAGGTAATTGAAATTACTTTCAAAACAAGGTATAGCACGGGAGTTACAGGCGATTGAATGAACACACCTTTTTGAAAAAAAAATATTTTTCCTCCGTTATATTGGTCATAACTCGTGAATTATTTTTTTCTAATTTTGTTTCAAAAATACGTGTACAATATTTTAATGGGAGAAATACATACACAAACGTCCAAAACAATTGCAGCTATCGAGGTCAAAAAACGTACCGCTTGACATGAATGACTCATATCATATCATAAAAATATATAATGTTGAGGAATAATACATCATATTTTTTTGACTGGACTGTCTCTTGAAGGCGTGACGTACTTCCTCTATTTTCAAAAAAATTGAACAATAAATTTTTAGTTCCAAATCGGCCTAAAAACGCAATCTCACTATAATCGGAATATCGTGAGATAGATTCGTATTCCAACAATGCCATGATGAAGCCACTATTCATGAAAATATTTTTCCCCCATTAAATGTTGACTGTAATCGAATGTAATGTAATATTTGAATCAAGAATATGATTGGTTCAATATTTTATTTCTATTCCAGAAATTCCTTTATAGTAATAATAATAATATTTTATAGTATCTATAAGATATAGATGCAAAATGGTCCTGAACTATCCCAGTTCAAATCAAATATTGATTACAGACCAAACTAAAACAAACGAAAAGAACTAAAACAAAAATCAAATATTCTAATAATATTTAAAATCGTATTGGCTAGAAGAAAAATAATATTGTGGCTGCAATCATACTCATATTGCGGATGGAATCTCAATTGGAAAAGTTTGTGCGGTCAGCACGATACCCGAAAGCAACAGGAAAGCAATATTTCTGCATGAGAAAATAGCGATATTGCCAGCTTATCAGCCGGAAGAAATTAGATGCTATCGCCAAACTATCTCCGGGAAGATATAAATGCGATATGGACAAATAACCACCGAGAAGAAAAAACATTTATTTTTCCATATTTTAATTGATTCAAAATAGTAATAATATTTTATAGTATCTATAAAATAGATAAGGCACTATGCTCCTTATAGGAACGACGGGGAAAATATATAATAAAATACAGATGCAAAACGATCTTGAGCCAGGAAAATATCTCAGTTCAAATCAAATATTGATTACAGACCAAAATAAAACAAACGAAAAGAACTAAAACAAATATCTAATATTTTAATAATATTTAATATTTTTTAAATTAATCATAATATATAATTAATATTCAATATTTTACTAAAGCTAAACAAATGCTATCCTGTGTTCGCCCTACGTGTGTGTTAATTTTTTGTTTTTGGCTTTTTTTCCTATTGATCACTGTGGCTTTTTTCGAAATTACTATTAAAACTTGTTCAAAATTTTTATTATACAAATTTCATCTCAAAACAATATTCTCTCCTGTTCTCTTTCTTCCCTTATTACATTTTGTATATTTAATAATTGCAAACGAAAAAATGGGGAATTGTTTTTAATAAAAATCAACACTAAATTATTTAATTATATTAGTGGTATCCACGTATGGTAAGTTTCACAAAATATACATACAAATATATGGGAAAACTATTCCCATTCGAATGCTCGCATATTTTGTTCTGTGAATTACTTTAATTGTTTATGGTTTTGATTTTGGGTTTTTCAATTTAATGTTATGGTAATTGCATTTCATAAATATTTGATTGTTTCAAGTAATTATCACTTAATTAAGTTTTATTATTTGAGTTTGTGTTTTTTTTTGTTTTGTTACCGAGCGAGTGAGCGACCAATCGATTTTATTGCAGTTTTTATTTTAATTTTTATGGTTATTATTATTAATATTATTACTGTTTTTGTGTGGTGTTTACCATTTACACACACCATTAATTCATATTATTATTGCATTTAATTACATTAATTGTTATATTTAATCCTTTCGTTTGATTTGTTGTTTCTGCGTTATTTAGTTACGCATCGCTGCCTTAAACGAGCCGTACATTGGTGATCTGCAGGGTATACGAGGAGCTGATTTTGCCTGTTATCGCCAGGGCAGACGAGCCGGTCTGCTGGGGACATTCAAATCGTTCCTGTCATCAAGGTATGTAAATGAGTTTTTATTTTGATATATTTACATTTAAATATGTTTAATGTAGAAATTGAATGAATTTATGAAATAAGTGAAATGTTTCTCCAAAAATAGTAGAGAGAATTTTTAATCATACATATTTTTCGGGTAGGAAGTGATTTTTGTCTGATAAATTGTGAATCCTGCGAGCTTTCTAATTGAAGGCACAAATCAAAACTCTTTGGCTTTATTGGAATGGGAATTACCTCTAAATTATCTCTAGATACACACAAAAAATATTGCCTTAAAATTAAAAAATAAAATTTTGGTTGAAAACGAAAAAATAAGTGAAGCCTACGAGCCGCAATAAAGAAAATAAAAATATTGTTTAGCATTTTTAGGAAAATCCAATAAAATATTGTTGAAATATTTTACTTTTTTATATTTATGTGGAGTGGCTTTTCTGTTTTTTTTTTTTTAATTTGATTAATTTACTAAAAAACCAATTAAATTATTTAATTAATCCAATTAAAAATTAATCAATAATATCAATTAATTAAGAATCAATTAATATTTGCGAATTTATCGATTAACATTTTAATCGATTCAAAATTATATCCGATTTAAAATCTAAATTTAAACTGAATCAATTAAACCATTTGTTTAATATTCTTAATATTTTCCAATTAATTTTTTAATCAATAATATTATTTTAATTAAACAAAATAGGGGCGAAACAATCAGCGATACACGTCCTTCTTACTTATTACACCTACTTGATAATACAAAATAAATAGTCTATACACCCTAATGTTCATTTCAATCCAATTAAAAATTAATCAATAATATCAATTAAATAAGAATCAATTAATATTTGCGAATTTATCGATTAACATTTCAATCGATTCAATTAAAATTATATCCGATTTAAAATCTAAATTCAAACTGATTCTATTAAACCATTTGATAAAAATTCTTAAAATTTTCCAATTAATTTTTTAATCAGTAATATTATTTTAATTAAACAAAATAGGAGCGAAACAATCAGCGATCCACGTCCTTCTTACTTATTACACCTACTTGCTAATACAAAATAAATAGTCTATTCACCCTAATGTTCATTTCAAACTAAGAAAACTTCCTCACGGCATAAATAGTTCACATTTTTCTGCTGAATCAATAATCTTTTCACAACTTCTTCACGAAAAATCTTGAAATACTTACAGCATTTCCTCCTGGAAGGATATTTATAAATATAACATTTTTTTAAGTAACAAGGATTTCTCTCGTTGCTTTGCGCCAAACACATTATCATCATAATCGTCTCGAGCAGTTGCTTTCACACTTCACTAATGTAACAATTTTTTTAATTAATTTCACCAAAACAGCAACAACAACAACGAGAAGAGCGAAAATATAGCAAACAAACTTATATTTTAAGTAACATTTAGTTAATGAGCAAAAATGAAAAACTTTGCCGTCTTCGTGTTGTTGCATTTGGCTTTTGTGTGTTTACTGTTGTTGTTGCCTAAACTAATTAATGGTTTTTAGTGTAAGATACACCAATTTTGCTGCTGTGTTTTTCCCGTTTTCTTAATAAAGTTTCTACTCGAGTCGCTTTTTGTGTGTTGCCTTTTTTCGGGTTCACACTTAAAACGTTTGTAAAGAAGAACTTGCAACACTTTATTAATAAAACAAAAAACGACAACAGTGGCGGCAGCACCAACAGCAGTAGCATCCGCATCACAAGTTTATATTTGCTTTTATGTGTTGGATAACCCTTGAGAGATTCGTCCTTTGAAATGTGAGAGCTGGGGCATGCAGCATCTATGATCTTGTTAAGCAGTTGCTTAACAAATCCCTTTAGTATGGAGAGATGCAAAAAGAAACCGAACTGAACCGAGCCAAACGAAACGAAAAGATTTTATTACTTTTAATAAGGCGCTCAACATAAACACAAGAACAACAGGTGCCCATAATGATTATGACGCAGAGAGTTGAATAGAAGCAAAGAGGACCTGGCGATGACGAGGAGAATGGAAACTTGCATGCGGTGCTTGACGAATATGGTGATTACCTATGGTCAGATAGGAATTTTTGGCATAGACCTTAAGTGGCACAGAGGATATCGTATGATTGAATATTTGGAATATCCTTTGTCATTGTAAGGCACTCCTTAGAGATTAATCATCATTTAAAAATGTAATTATAATCCCTATTCACACAAACGGAGAAAAAATATATTTTAACAAGCAAACAAATACGAAAATGAATCAAAATCGTATTGCCTAGATGATAAATAATATTGCGGTCACAATCATATACGCATTGCAGATGGAACCTCAAGTGGAGAAGTTTGTGCGGCCACGACGATACCCCAAAGCAATATGAATGCAATACTTATGTACGATAATTTATTATGATCTTGTCATATTATTAGCCAGAAGAAGCGATATTGTCGTCAAACTATCTCCTGGAAGATAAAAGTACGATATCGACAATAACCACCCACAAAACAAAAAAATAATTTTCCAATTTGATTTCAATCCTGAATGATAACTACATGAAATGGTGAATGAAGGAACACAACAACAACAAAAATGATAATAAAACAAAAAACCATGCAGAGTAGCAAATTAAATAGATGGACATCCGAGGGAATTAATCCAAATAAAGGGTGGATCATTTAAAATTTTAAATTAGAATCGGTTATAAAAAAGTACTAATTAATTTTTTCAAATTTATGGTATTATTGGAAAGGTTGAACTTTGTCATTTGATAATGGAACACAATAGCATTCATACGACTACCACGACTGGCCTGGCAGTACCTCGTCCAATCACCCCATTTTTTAGTATTGCGGACTGCACAGGTACCCAAAAGAAATGTGATTGCAAAAAAATTCTAGATGATATCGACAAACTAACTTCTGAAAGATAACGGCAAATAACCACAAAAAAATAATAGAAGTAAAAAATAAGAGTAAATAAGATAATTTTTCTTTAAGACGGGATAACAAGATGCAATAACAAAAACCGTTAATAAAAGTTACTTTTTTTACTCACAATAAAAAAATATTTTTCACATAGTCGCCAACTACAATATAAATACTTGCATCAAATCAAATTTTCAACAAAATATTTTGTGTTGACTTTTTTGGACTTAGCCTCGATAACCATAAATTTGACTTACGCTGGATAATTATCCAAAATTTTTATCATTAAATTGTTTTTTCTTTTTTTTTTAATTTGTTTTTGTACTTGGCGACCATTTTAGCATTTTTATTATAAGTGAAATTTTAACTTTTTATTTATGTTTTTGTTATCGCAGATTAGCTATCCAGTCTTAAAGAAAATCATCCCTAATAGCATACATTTTGGCTGTAAAGTCAGAAATTGTGAAAAATGCCTTTAGCACGAGTAAGTAAGCTACAGTCGGCTAAACCGATTAAACCTCACTCTCACATATATACGGATATTATAAGGAATTAAATTTAACGTAGGGCAGGCTAATTTGTGTGGAAGGTACTAGGAGGTTCGTATCACATAGTCCCAGCTTCCATTTTTAGAAAACAATTGTAAAAACATGATCAAATATCAAGTCACCACTATCTGTGCACCAGCACAGAAGTTAGTAAGAATTTAATTCTACCTAGGATAGAGATAAATGTGTGAAAGGTATTGGAAGGGGCGTGGCTAAAGCGTAAATAATTCTTAGGTTAAAAAATATTTTTTTAATATCAAAATGAAAATTATTTTGACTACCCGTATGGATGTTACGTCGGTTTTATTGTAACCAAAGTTTATGCCACTTTGTGTGGGAGGTACCAGAAGGAGTGTGGCAATATCGCCATATTACATGCGAATGTAACCACTATAAAGCACTGCTAAATATCAAATTTCACAGTATTCCGATCATCCATACAGAGGATATAACAATAAGCTTTGTTTTTACATAGTTTAGGATGATTTGTGTGGGAGGTACTGGAAGTGGAGTGGCAAAACCCGCCATATTTTGCACACTTAAGGTGATTATAAAAACATAATCAAATATCAAAATAAAGCTGATTCCGAATATCCGTGTGGAAGTTACACTGGTTTTGGTTTAACATAGAAATATGGACCATTCGTGTGGGAGGTACCAGAAGGGGTGTGGCAATTTCGCCCATCTTCGAACTTAAACTAAGTTTGGGAAAAATATTACCATGTGCAAAGCTTGAATCGATTCCTTAACTCCACCAGCCAGACGGACGGAAGGATATTGCTCAAACAGCTTAGAAAGTCGTGAAACGGATTTAGTACAAGCCTACTTAGGGTCCTCCTCCTTTAATTCGTTACACTTTATTTTTTCTGTCCCAATTGATATATACCCTCCTACTCTGTAGAGTGAGGGTATCAATTTTTATTATATAGAGAATACCAAAATATTTTGTTGGTGTATGATTGCTGACTAAATAGTGAATATTTGTAAGAGAATAGTTTCATTGTAATCCTTAAATGTGATTTTCTCAAAAAAGGGGTAACATTGACCCATAAAGGGAGTAGCTAGAGTGTTAAGATCTTCCACAAAAATGATCCTCATAATTTAACACAATATAGTTCTGACAATAAAAATACCTCAGACATTAAATTACAACATTTGTTCCACTCCCTTCTCGGCCAAAAAATGAAATTATTGTACCACTGTAAAGAGAAACTCAGATCAGCTGGATCTTTTCAACATGATCTTTTAGAATTATAGGGTCGTTATTCTGTTCCAATTAAAAAGTCCTATTTTGGATAACATAAAAGGTATTCTTCTCCTTCAACTGATACCATATTGTATGACTCGCAAAAGTACGAAAATATATTATTGAACTATAATTTTGGAAGTAAATATAAGTCCGATTGTTCGCTAAATTAAACGTAATACAATTTAAGTAATGGCCTGTATAATATATTGATGACAACATTTCTTTATAAAATGTCTTCCGAAACATGACATATTTACGTGGCAATATATCTTGTTTTCATGCAAATATTTGTTTGCTTCAAACAATACGACAAACCTAATGCACACCTCCTCCGAATGTAAGGCTACCAAATGTTATGAAAATCAGCAAAAAAACATTTCTTAAGTAACATAACAATAATGTTAGTGCCACGCATATACTCGTGCAACACCCAAAAAGTTTCATAAATATTTTGTGGTAACACAAGCGCTGCGAAAAAATTATGAACAACTTCAGGAACAAAATTACGACTGGTCAAGAGCCCTTTGCACCTAACCAAGATTGCGATGTTTTTCTTCGTGCTGGTCCCGGCCCTGTCCCTCCGTTGCTATTGTGGTTTTATGTTGTTTTTACACAGCCACTCTACCACACAAAGTTATAATGGCAACAACAACAGCAGCAGCCGCAGTGACGGCAGCGGCAGCACACTCGGAAAAGTTTTCATGGCTCATAATGAGAAAGTTTATTAAAATTAAAACGGCTGCAATGCAAAACAAAACACATTTTCTCGCACCTCCCTCGCTCGCTCCCTCTCTGTCACTCGTTGGTTTCACGTCTTAAAACTTTAAATTTGGTGAAGCATCATTTTAGCTTAAGAAGAGATTTTCATAGGTGTTTGTTATTGTTGTTATACCTAATACTATTGCACGTGTTGTTGCTGCTCTTGCCATAATAATAACAATAATAATTTGGGTCAAGTTAAGCCAGTAAACTTGTGATGTGCAGCGTCTTCTTCTGTTAGTTGTTGTTGGTGGTGGGGTTTCTGTTTCGTATGCACACACACACAAGTCCATTGTATCCCTAGAAACTCGGCTGCTGTTGCAACTTTCAGGGCTTTGTTGTTGTTGTTGCTTTCACACGTTCAGGCTGTGGCAGTAACCTTGTGTGTTGCGTACCCAGTGCATGCTTCGTAAAGTTGTTGTTTGTTGTTCTCATTTGAACACTAAGTGCAAATATATGCATCTACATGCATACAAGCACACATTCACACACACACACACACATAGCCTAGATTTTCGACGATTTTCTTAGGTATAGATACATATGTATGTACGTACGCTTAGTTAAGAAAGCAGTGTGCCGTTTTTTCTTCACTGTGCCCCCAATGCTCCTTGAGGGGGATGGTGTCCCAAAGAGGATATGCCCGTTAAGATTGTTTATGTTGGAATAACTCTGGCATGTAAGAACTTCAAATGACGCAAAGCATTATAACATTATAACAATTTCAAAAAGAGTTATAATGGGCTTGATATTTTGAAGATGAATAAAGTCTTTTTAAAATACATTATGTTGTCAAATGACATTGTATTCGATTGCAAGTCATCGTATATTAGATCAATTAATTAATATTTATTTAATATTCAGTATATGGTCTAGAAAAATTTCCCTTACTATAGTTGTTGCCACATAATCACCATCAATAAACAAGTAAGGAAAGGCTAAAGTCGGGCGGGCCGACTATATGATACACTCCACTTTCTATCCGAAAACAATTCAACTCGGTAAAAAAGTGGAAACGGGAAGAATTTTTGTATGTTTCCTAATCATAGGCTAATATTACCTGGTCCAATTTGTCAAATCGGAAATATTAATATCTGTGCTATATCCAAACATGGGATATAGAGACTAACTTTCACAATAAGTTCATCCAGTTCAAATATAACGTGTTAAGCTCATTTTGTGAAAATTCGTGCTTTCTTGGGGTGGAATTTGTATGGGAGCTATATGTAAATCTGAACCGATCTGACCCATTTGCGCCATGGCTGTTTATAGAACAAATATAAAATATTTCGCCTAATTTGATGAGGATCTGTTAAAATATGTGGCTTCTAGCAGAAAGAAAGTCAAATCGGGACCGAAATTTTAATGGGAACTATATATAAATCTGAACCGATCTAAACCAATTTTAACACAGGTGTTTCTAGTTGAAATATAAGATGTTTTGTCAATTTTAAAGAAAATCTGTTAACATATGTGGTGTCTAGAGTGAAAAGAGTCAAATCGGGAGTGAAATTCGTATAGGGGCTATATCTAAATCTGAACCGATTTTCTTCAAATTGAATAGCGTTCGTTGTTGTACGGAAAAACTTCGTTGTGCAAAGTTTCATTTGGTTCTGTCTACAATTGCGACCTGTATCGTGATTACAAGAATAGATGGACAGACGGATGGACGGACATTGCGCTAAATCGACTCAAAAAGTGATTCTAAGTCGATCGGTATAATTAACAATGGGTCTATCTAGTTTCCTTTTGGGTGTTACAAACAAATGCTCAAAGACATAATACTCTCGTGGAGTGTATAAATATCCCTGAGGCCTTCGTAATGATTGTAATAAATGACAAGGTCAACTACCCCACATTATGTCTCAGTAATTATTTGACTCTCAGCGTCTATCAGAAATATTAAATAAAACAGAGAAGATTCCTTAAATATCTCCAGCTGAATGGTGTCATGCCAAAAGCCAAGTCTTTAAGTCATCAATACCTTTGGCATCGATTATTTGCAACTTTTGCCCTTAAAGCGGATATTTCTAATTAAACTTCTCGCTCTCTCCCTATAACACAACATTTCTCACCTCTGCTATGTTTGCTTTCATTTACCACCAAAACAAATACTTGTCCCCAATTGTTGTTAACAATCAATTTCCTTCTTCTACTTTTCCTCCCCGATTCCTGGCTCACTCGTACAATTTCAATTAGCCACCCATCCTAATGTTGCAGATTATGCCATGTCTTAACTACACTTATGTAGAGATCTTAGTCGCAGTAGCTGTTCTTGTTTTTCTTTTCGGGGTTATTGTGTTCACTTCTTAGTGATGGTTTTTTTTTGCATCTCGCAACCTCTAGAAGAACTTACGGGTGAACTTTCCTTTGGAGCAAACGGCATTATAGAGTATTTTCGTTGTAGTACCAAAATAAACAGAAAGAAAACGAAAATCTAACTAAAAATACAGCATGTCTTTATGTGTGTTCACGTAAAAGATATTTGAGGACATACAAACAGATATATATGTATGTATATATATTATACGTAGGATGTGCTGTTATAAAGGGTTATCAAACAAGAGCTGGGGCTAATCACGACATTCGAAAACGAGGAAGTTTCAATCGAAAAACCTTTATATTTCGACAGAGATTCAATCCAATATACGTTATTGCAACAGCTTATTCAATGTTTTCGATAGAAATTTATAAATTTTTTGAAAAAAAAAATGGAAATGGATTTTGTTGGAAAGTTCTCGATAT
The DNA here is from genome assembly GCA_947397865.1 of Polietes domitor. Lineage (NCBI taxonomy): Eukaryota > Metazoa > Arthropoda > Insecta > Diptera > Muscidae > Polietes > Polietes domitor. The sequence continues at coordinate 39,106,901 of OX377621.1, forward strand.
TGAATCCCGTGATTTTACCACCAGTTATTTAAAAATAAATTAATAAATACCACAAATCGAACCAACACTGTGGAATTTATTGTGTGTGTTCTTTTTAAATATATCAATAATAGCACTACGTTCATAAAAACGAACTAGCTCACGAAAGGACAGTGATATAGCGGAAATATTTTCGGACAACGCATAAAACAAACCAAAGTAAATTAATAATCGGAATTATACACAAATTATGTTTAAGATGGCTTAAATGTACAGTTTTAATTATTTTTATTATATATTTTTTATAAGGTAAATATATAATATTGAATCTCCAGCATTAAATTTTCATAAATCATATCACACTTTTTCCACAAAAATTCAATTAAACAACTAAAAATTTAACTCAAGTATAGAGTCTGAAGAAAGTATTCTGAAAACGCAAAAGGGTCAGAACGTTTTTTTACGAAGAAAGAGGAGACAAAATAATGTTTACAAAGAGTAGATATAGACAACTGTCTACTGTTTTTTTTAATAAAATATTATATATATTTTTTTAATTTGTTTTTGTTATCCTCCTGTGGAACAGGTGCGATATATAAAGATTTTTGTGGATTTTGGGAGAAAAATATTAATGTAAAATTGAGACAATTTAAAAATTATTAAATATTTGTTACATTTTAGCGAAATGGTCATACATTATTTTGAAGGATTTAAGTACACATGAGTACCTTTCCAACCAGATATAGTCACCTTAATTCTTAAAGTACGTAACTGACAACATTGCCCTAAGACACGTATAAAATATTTCTAAAGAAACATATTTCCTCAGAATTTTAGAAAAATCGTAGTTATGTGAAAATGTTACGGTCCAATATGAATATATGGAATGATTTTTTTTTTTGTTATGTTGAATTTTTGTAAAAAAGCTTCTAAATTAATAGACTCTTGAAAGCACATTGGTATTTTATGAAAATAAAAAACAAATGTGTTGTCAATTTTTTTGGTTTAAGACCAAAGGTTGTTCTGAAGTCTTCAGAAGAACCCAAAATTAGCAAAAGGGCAAAGTGAGACCTTTATTGTTGCAGCTAAAAGTTGACTGCGCAGTTTCGATGGACGCTACCCCATCTCGTCAGAACTTTCGCAACGAATGTATGTCTTTGACTTAAATCAAGGTTCATATTAGTATCAGCGCTCACATATGACAAATGAGAAGCGCTGACAAACAAAATATTCCACCGAACTAAGTAGACACACTAAAAGTCTCACTTTGCCAATTCAATGTTACGCATGTGCTCCGTCTTCACTGTACCTCGTGTGTATTGTTGTTGTTTCTATGTATAGTTGGTCTGTTATGTTGTATGTGTTGTCATTTATTTTGGTTTAAGACCAAAGGTTGTTCTGAAGACTTCAGCAGAATCCAAAATTATCAAAATGGCAAAGTGAGACCTTTATTGTTGCAGCTAAAAGTTGACTGTGCAGTTTCGATGGACGCTGCCCCATCTCGTCAGAACTTTTGCAACGAATGTATGTCTTTGACTTAAATCAGGGTTCATATTAGTACCAGACTTCAGCACAACCTTTGGTCTTAAACCAAAATAAATGACAACACATACAGCATAACAGACAAACTATACATACAAACAACAATAAAAACAAATGATGAATATTGAACGAAAAATTAATTCAATTTATTTTTTTTAAGTTTTTTTACAAAAATGAGCGCTGCCTTCCGATGTTTATCATTTAGGCACCATCACAAGGTATTTTTTTTTTTCAAAATACGAATAAGGTTTCAGTTTTCACTATGAAAAAGCACAAAAATATTGCTATAAACGTCCAACAATTGGAGCAATAAGTAAATATTTACATTCAAGGGTGTAATAATTCAGAGAAACATAAAAAATAAACAATTTTTTTATTTTAGGGGAGTTTTTAGGGTCATTTAGCTCACACATGGATTAATCAAGGAACAAAATATTTTACAAATCATCAGTAAACAATCCAAACTATATTTTCGTAAGGTGACAGGAACTTATTTCTATTTGTATGGCCCGCAACCCAGCTTAATGTATTTAAATATATTTTACTTCTATTTTTGAACTTCTTGGCTTTTCCAGGGGCTTTTTGGTTCTGGTATGTTCTATATTCGACACAGCTGTGATATGTCTCAGGGTAGCTACAGATAGTCGATTTATTTTCCGAAAACTTCCAAAAAAATATTTCATATTTTGCACGTGAAAAAAAAACGATTAAATTACTGATAACTTTAAAGACCACATATTTATCTTTGACAGTTAGTTATAGCAACAGTTATCAAAAAAAATATTTTTTTTTGCGAACAAAAAAGAAATAAAAAAACGTATTGTTAATTTTTTAATTTAATATTTTAAGGTAAAACAATGCCTAATTTAAAAAATCTATGAATTTCAAAAAATCATGTTCTTTAATATTTGCTTAATTAGCTGTCACGAAAAAACACATAATAATAAATAAATCAATATATATATTTTTTAATAGCCAGTATCATAACGAGAAAGATACTTTAAACAATGTTTTCAATGTTTGGCATCGTTAGGTAGTATGCTAACTATTAAAAAATAAATATAAATATAAATATATAAAATAAATATAAATATTTTTTTTATTTTTAAGTTTCAAAAAAAAAAAAAAAAACAATTGTCTTTTCCATTTGTTTGTTCTAAAGGCAATCAACCCTATCGTGAATAAAATTTCTCTGGAAATGAATTGTTCTCAAACGTTTCCAGTCGTGATTTTCGAGAGTTTTTATATTTATATTCGCTTGCAGGGTAATATACAATTCCATATGTATGAATTCCGATCTTATTCGTGATAAGGGTGATCATTTCTGCGTGAAAGTGTGCCCATGACATGTATTAATTTATTAAAATTGTACATGGTGCGGCAAAAGTCGAAGGGGTTTAAAACAATCATAACTTAATTATTTTTTAATTTAAATTTATTTTTCTTACAAAATAATAAATCTTTTAAATTTATGTGTGAACCATTTTCATCCGCGCAAAGTTGAGTTCTTTCAAATGCATTTTCCATGACACGAATCAGAGTATCTGGATGCAACGCTCTTATTCGGCTATTCTTCAGCTCTTTTTAATATCTCTGTTTTAAATATCTCAAAAGGATATAATCAGGTGCTGTTAAATCCGGCCAATAGAATGCTGAATTTTTGGAAATTAAACGTTCGCCAAAAATCTCCCTTGGGAGGTACATAGTGGTTCGAGCAATGTGTGCAATGGCCCCATCTTGTTGGAACCATATATCTGGATTGCTAGAAACAGCTGGCCTTAAAATTTTTTGGGGCAGATATACCTGTCAGACGCCTTCGAGTTGGTGTTTCAGGATTCTCCTCAATACTCCCCCACTGAGCCTTGTTCTCGAAATAGCGTCACTAAGCGTCGAATCGTTGATTCGGCAGGGTGAATTTTGCACATTAAAATGACGACGATAGGCTCTTTGAGTTTGAATTATTGATCGATGATGTTCAAAATAAAATTCTATGATTTTGGTTCGTTGAATAAATTTTTAACTTTCCATGATTAATCTCCCAGATTAATTTTACAAGTCCTAAAAATTAGAAAGGGGGAACAATTAAATTAGAAAAGTTATTAATTTTTCAAATCCCTTCGCGACTTTTGCCGCACCCTGTACTTCTGTCCTTCTCTTTTGTTTGAATAACTTCTACATTAGATTTTGGTTGCCTCAGAAAAATTTAGTTGAAGGTTGCTGAAAATGTGTAGATATACCACTTCAATATGACTTCTTTCGAAATATCTCGCACCAATCCAACAACCCTTTAATAATATATGCCGACATGTGCCATGTTCATTTTATATTCTCTTCTGTTTATGTACATGAATCGCATCATGCAAATAGGTGCGATGTACTCGCATCACTACAGCTACAAACATATAATAATAATATATGTATGCATGTGTGTGCAGACATATGCGAGATATAATGTAATGTTGTTGGTGTTGTATTAAATTTATCTTTTTTAATTAGTAACATTTCTTCAGCAAACACTTGTTAGGACAAAACAACGAAAACTATGCTCGCGCAGTAGCAACGCATGTATGTATGATCTGTGTCTTCAAGTGAAGCTCCACGGCAACAACATCGCCACTTCCAACGAAAACAGCGGCACTAGCAGCCAGGCAACAACATCGGCCGAGAAGAGCCAAGTGTTAGTGAAATGTGCATAGTTAATTGCACACCATGAACTATAAAACAGTCAGTCTGAATATTCGGTTGTATGCTGGCAGGCATGTTGTATGTTAAACAGTAGACTGTTGCTAATGAGAGTAGTACGACCGAATAAGTAGTGGCAGTAGGCAACACCAGCACAACTTTTTAGTTGGCAAAAGGGAAAATATTTTGCAGGACCTTCATCAGAATCTTCCGAATATTCTTGGCTTTAGGAAGATAGTTCTAAGAGTAGAAGATTTTTAGAAAATGACTCCAATGAAATAACAGATCATTTTTAGTGATTGAGAGCAGCTGCTGTTCCAGACATACTTCTTCTGGGATTATTTGTCTTTTTAAAGGACTTTCCTGGACGCTCTCACTAAAAACCTTTGCTGGTTTATTGAATACGCTGCGTTACCCATTCATTTGATGGCTGTTTTTTTCTTGTAGTTAAATAATTTTACAAATAATTATAAGTAAATTTTTTCTACCAGCGCTGAACATCGATGCAGGTGTGGAAATTTTTAAATGCTTTTTGGCCAAACTTCATGCTGCTGAAGTAATTATAAATTATTAAAAAGCAACGGGAACGAACGAATACAGCAAAAAAACACGCAGAAACATAAATGATATTTCCCCAGGAAAAAGGTGTATTGCACACATGCACATGAGATGTGTCATACAAACACAACGATGTTAAGTGAAATGTGAATATATCCGGTTCCTTCCGCCTTTTTTCGCTGTAAAATTAAATTATTCACATTAAACTCAATTAAATGAATGCAATGATGGTGATGGTAAAGGCGATGGCGGGCGGTGTACTGGTGTCTTGAATGTGTGCATGTGTATTTGTTTGTTGCTGATGTTATTAAACTATACACGGAATGTATATATGTATGTATTTATATGTGCATTGCTATATGTCAGTATGAGGTTTTTTCCTCCACGTCTGCTTGCAGCAGTGTGAGTGATTTTTTAATTTCATAATGTCAATCATAAAGTTGTGGTTTACCTCAGGACGTGCATATACCATCAAACAAACAGAACAACAACAGCGACGGCAACAAGAAAAAACAAATCGAGGAATGCATAAATACAGTTTCCCCCGGTTCACCCAAATAAACTTGATTCACATGCCGGAGCCATTATAACAACAAACTAACGTATAACAAAAATATTTTAATAAAAGTTTGCTGTGAAACCACCGCATGTTTGTCAAAACCACCACCGCTGGGGTTTGACCTTTAACGATAACATTTTCATGTGAACACACAAACAACAAATAGCAAACAGCAACAACTTTATGCAAACAATGCTAAACTAAAGATAGTTTATTCGATTTTTTTAATTAAATTTGTTGGCGAAAATTAATCAAAACTAAATTAATTCCAGTGATTTTTTGTTGTTCGTTAAAGTTAAAAACTATATTTATGGTTCGTTTAGTATGCATTATCATCGCTGTTTCGCATGAAGGAAACTATTTTCGTGGCGAAAGGGATGTGTGTGTGGAAATATTGGAAATTCTGCGGTTTTAAATCTCACCATACTTGGAATGTTTTGAATAATTATGAAAAAGGTTAAGTCAACATTTAAACTGCCACCTTTAGCTAATCTTCATAAAAATTATTTTATGAACTGTACATGTTCGAATTAAGTTGATGGGAGATTTAGACATTTCATCGTGCCTTGGCTGAATTGTAGCCCAAACAAATTACAGCATCAATAGTTGATTGAATATCCAGTTCGAAATTATTACAATACCAAGATTCACCGACTTCATCTTTCTAATCTTGAGAATATAGCTGGGTGGAAAGATGTGATTTCCAATAATTTTAGTCTTCTAGGCGCAGTAACTTCGGAAATGTGAATCTGTAATAACAAATTATTAAAATGTCTATATCAATTGGAAATTAAAATTACTGTCAAAAGGAGAAAGGATCACAAAATGGAAAACTGGATAGCAGGTTTTTCTACATATGGTCACTAGTTTCAAATGTATGTGGTCTTGACGAGTTTCAATAAAAATTGTGAAATTGTCTCACGGTGTAATACATGGATAGTTAGAAGATGGTGTTAGACGGAGATGTGCCAGTAACAATGATAGTGATCTAAGTCAAAAATTCAAAAAAATCTTTACTTTGATCATATCTACAATTTAACAAGATTTATTTTTGACATTTATAAAAAATGTACCCTTATAATGTCAATTCTCATTTTATGCATACCAAAATTTACTTTAGTGTTAGTTTGAAAGTGGTCTAAGTCACACTATATCCACTGACATTGATGTGTGGTGATGTAAACAAACATATTTTTATTTATAATGACCATTTACGGTGATTCAGATAATTTGAATAATATATAAAATGAAATAAAAAATAATATATTTTTATTTTTTTTTTAACAAAATATTTGGTGTTTTCTTTCATTTTTGGTAGGAAATATTACTTTTGCGAATAAAATAAACAATGTTGTTTGTTTAATTTTTTCAATTTTGAGAAGACTGAAAGTGGTCTAAGTCAGTACATCCTCGGAAAGTAGTGGTTGCCTTAGAGGTACCAACATTGTCGATTTTTTTATACAAGTTCGAAATATAGTAGTAGGATATTCTAAGGAAAAAAGTGTGCTTCGGTGGAAAAATATTTTTCAATTGTCTCAAACATTGCAACCATTGCATATCTCGGATAAAGTGGCGCTTAGACCACTATCATTCTAACTGGCACATATGTTGATATACAAAATTGAAGTTTTAGGAAAAATACAAACGAAAAACTAAAAGATTTGGAAAATATCAGTTCGACTACTTATCGCATCTACATATGATTACACAGTGCTACAAAAATAAGAACGATAGCATGTGCTTTTCTTGTCAAAATGTTTTGAATTTGAGGTCCAACAAAATATCTAAAACTTATCAAAACAGCTAGAAATGGTTAATGAAAGCATTTCCAACATTTTATTAAAAAATCCCAAATTTTGGAACAAATTTTCCCCAATTTGGGATTCGGCTATAAAATGTTAAAACTATAAATCTAGTAGTTTTTCATCATTTTTATATGTGTTAATGAATTTTAGGTATTTTTTCGGGCCTCAAATTCGTAAAATTTTGGGACGTGTGACCAAATTTTGGAACAAATTTTCCCCAATTTGGGATTAGGCTATAAAATGTTAAAACTATAAATCTAGAAATTTTTCATCATTTTTATATGTGCTAATGAATTTTAGGTATTTTTTCGGACCTCAAATTCGTAAAATTTTGGGACATGTGACCAAGATTTTTATAAAAAAATTGGTTTTAATGAAAGCATCTATTACAAACGAATTTTTAAAATCAATGTTACATTTTACTCCTTACTAAATGTATATTTGAAATAAATTTACAAAATAACGTGTAAAAACATTGCAAAATTTGGAAAATGTTCAAAAATATGTGGATGGGGCACGAAGACATATTGCTACGGTCACCCTTCAAAAATGAAGAGTGGATAGTTCAATGATGATATACAAAATATTTCGTAGCTGAGTCAAATTGAGTCAAATCAAGAGCTAAATGCACCTCTAAACATCATGTTGTCATTTTTATGTTGATTTTTGTCCAATTTTTTCTGAATTAATAGACCCTTGGACTTCCAATTTATTCTTGACTTAGAATAACTCATTGGTCCGTACTATTGGACGTTTGATTGATTTGTTTGTGGCTTGTATGGATGGACTGCGACCCCGCCTAATATATATGGGATTCTGTGTAAAATATATCAAACAAAAAACCTCTGGCTTTTTGAATCGAAAGTTAATGAAGAAATCACTATATTTTCTAAATAAATATAATTTTTCAGATAGTTTTTAAAATTTCTAAAACACTTTCGAACACTGTGTTGATATTCACCTTAAAAGGTAATGTCTTAAGGATTTATGAATGCAAATACCTAAAAAAATACCATCCCGACACATTGCTGAAAAAAAATAATAGTTCACAAAAAAATAAATACATTATTTAATTATTATTATTATTTAATTTCTATAAATCTTTAAGAAAATACTAATTTTCGCGCTCCAAAATATCTTAACTATGTCAGAAGTTATGAAATTTAGAAAATTGGTGGCCTCCATCGCTCTATCATAACATAAACTTTTTTCATACGATTTTGAGCCCCACTAATATAGGCTATAAAAAGTACAGATTATTTTTTCAAATTCTGGTTTTATTGCTGAACTTTGTCATTTAATAATGGAACTGAATATTATTCATATGACTAACACTACTGGCTCGGCAGTACATCATCCGATCAATACAATTTTTCAGAACAGCCCAAAATTCACACTAAACAGTGACTCGTTGTGGATGCATTGGCTTCTCAATAGTCGCGTGTGGGTCTCTGAACCGCATATGCGGCAATTTTGCTTATTTACATGCCACGGAGACGAAAATGAGCTCCATGAAGGCTGAACTGAAGGCCGATCTCTTCTCGAACATTTTCCGCGTAAATTTCCTACAGTTAGGTTTAAAAACTTTTCCCAATTTTGTTCGAGATAAAATAAATATAAATGAAAATAAAAATGAATGTTATTCTACTTCTCAATGTCAAAGTAATTCGTAGTTCAAATTTAAAATTTTAAATGGCCCAACCTATAAGTGGAATTCTCTGCAAAACGGATCAAAAAAATACTCGTTTTTGGAATCGAAAGTTATAGAAGGATTAATTTAATTTAATTTAATTTCAAGGAGAATACTTTTGAAACAAATATTTGCGCGCCAAAAAATCGTAACTATGTCAGAAGTTATGGATATTAGAAAACATTGACCTCTATCGTTCTATCATAACATAAACTGTTTTCATACGATTTTGGGCCACTCTAATATATACTTTATATAGCCTCAGATAAAACAATTAAGCATATTTTAAACAGCCTGAAAAGAATATGTCAAAAATAACGTGTTTGCCTACTCTTGGAACTTTTTCAAAACAGACAATCTTATTTACATACATGTCTGGAAGAGGATTTTCTTTAAGTCAGGATAATAAGCGACGAAACCAAAAACGTTTATAGGAGAGTCAATTTTTTACTCAGAATAAAAATTGTTTTTCACATTGTCGCAAATACAATATAAATATTTTTTTATCAAAACAAGTTTTAAAAAATATTCTGTGTGGATTTGTTTGGTTTTCTCCTCGATAACCATAAATTCCACTTACAGTTACATAGTTCTGTATGCTAAGCCGAACATTTTTAATATAAAATTATTTAGTAAAATTTTTTATATATACACATTGCTCTTGTTGCTTATTTAAAAAATATTTGTTTTTACTTTTAGTTAAAATTTAATTTATTACTCACTTTTTTGTCGCAACTTAGAGTTATCCAGTTTTAGAGAAAACAGTCATATTTTTATATTAACAGAGCAACATCAATTACTCGATTAGAGAGGTATCGCATGATACCTCGAAGTCAACATAACCCAGGCCATCGTTCAATTTAATAAAAAATAATAAAACTATACATCGCAGAAAATTTAACCTATCACATCCTTGCCAAATATGCCATATATAATGAATATCTCACGCATAGAATATTTTATTCCATTTAAACATCGGCCCGCCCTATAGGAAATGTTTTTCGTTTGTTCGTATTTTCAAAATTCCCATTAAATAATAATGCCGAAAAGATCATATTTGTATTCCCAACTTCCCTATTTCTAGCGTCTTTCTGCATGACCTTTTTGCTCCATACACGCTAAACAAATATTAATAGGTAAAAATTATATTTGTTCAGGTTGCGCAGAAAACAAAATATGCATATTTATCAGAAGGAAGCCACAACAACAAAAAAAACAATCACCAATATTTGAATAGCGCACAAAAGCCACCTTCCTGCTGCAACTAACAAGCTCCCGACATTTATTAAAAAGCAAAAAAAAAAGAAACTGCCTTCTGCAAATATCTTTAAGATTTTAGCATAATTTATTCCAATAACTTTGAATCTTAACATTTTCACTAACAAACAAACAAACTCTTCAAATGAAAATTAATTCAAATTCTTTTAATAATAATTCAACTTTTCAGTTTGTTTTTGACTTGGAAAGGTAGCACAGGCCTGCCTGGTGAGGTATGACAGCCAAAGTAAACATCAAATGCCATGCAAATATAAGACGATTTTGAATTTAAAGATAAGGCACGGTACACTCTCTGGCTACGTTTACCAGGGCCTAAGCTCTGCTGTCTCGTTTCCCTTGAGTTGGCTGGTGTCCTATGTGCTCTGTCGACAAATATTTAAAAATTCATGAATACCCATGTAACTTAAGGTTTTTTCTGGCGTTTTCTTCTACTTTCGTTCGAATCTTTAAACGTCAAGACAAACAAAACAGGTAAACAGAACAACAAAAGCTGCAGCCGAAGCAAAAGCCAAAGACTGGAAGAAAAATATCTATAGCCAAAAGGTGGAACATCCGCTATTTTGCTGGTGGAGCAAAATAACAGGTGCTCAAACACAATTATTTTAATTTGATAAAGGTCCGGATAAGAAGAAGGGAGTGTATGGCAGCTACACAACACGCAGCAGCTATTAGTTTGGGAAGAAACAGCGATATTACCGCCTTGGACGACATGGTGCTTTAGGACGACCATGGGGTACCCTAATTAATAATTATAAAATTATGAGCAGTGTTTTGGGGTATTTGTTGAAAGTGTGGTTATTATGAAAATGGGATATTGTCATCAGAGGTTACAAGGGCCACCATTTTCCCTGCTGCACCAATATTTTCATAAATAATAATGATGATAATACGCATTATTACCTTTAATATACCCTAAGGCACAGTGAAACACTGCTGTCTTTTTCTTTTTGATACCTTGACACTTGTAGGTATGAATGTTCATAATGTTTGAAGAAGGTAGTGACACTTGTGAAAAGGATTTCTATGGAAAAACTATCAGTCGTTCTCTGTTAACCGCCTGCTCATACTTATCATTGCGTTCGTTAAAGGTCACGCAGCACAGCGACAGAATGTCAAGAATATTAAAATGGGAACTATACTTTTACTTAGGTTACTTTTTTAATTAAATGAATGATTTCTGGTTAGCGATGCAGTTGGATGGGGGATATATAGAACATGATTGCTGAAAGTACACGCTGTTCACATGTGTTGATAGTTGGTATAGTTTTGGAATGAAAAACTGTAGAATCTGAATTATATGGGCAATTCGAAGATTTACAGAATAATTACAAGAGTCCTGGTGGCATCACACTGCACAATCACTTAGCGATTTTCGAGACTTCCGTTAATATTCCTTTATATTTGTTTAATACAAATAAAAGTGACAATTTGACTTTTTGTTTGTTTGGTTTCCGAATAAAACTCCAATATATGACAACACAAACAGCAACTAAACATACCAACAATTGTTGAAAATATTAAATATACCCGAAAATTTTCCCTTTAATTTCTGTATCCTTTTGGCAATGTTATGATGCCTCATTTCTAAACCTTTCTTTGTTGCTAGGCACTGGTGAATGAACAGTGGAATATGGTGAGTCAGAACTATCGAACTATATTCGATTCTAAAAGTGATAGTTTTCCACAGTTTGAGTCTCCCGACCATGGCGTCAAATATTTGTAGGGCGATTCCACAAGAGCTCATTTAGGATTTTGTACACAGTAAGACCCTAAGTTTGTTTGTACCAAACCCGTTTCACGACTTTTTAAATTGTTTAAGCCATGTCCGTTCGTCTGGCTGGTGTACACAATAACTCTCGAAGGGAGCTAAGGAATCAATTCAAAATTTGCTCATGATAATATTTTCCCAAACTTAGTTAAAGTTCGAAGAAAATTGCCACACCCCTTCTCTATGTTAAACTAAAACCAATATAACTTCCACACGGATATTCGGAATCAGCTATATTTTCGTATTTGACAAAGCTTTTATAATCACTTTAAGTGTACAAAATGTGGCGGGTTTTTTCACGACCCTTCATGTACCTCTCACACATATCACCCTAAACTTCGTAAAATTAAAGCTGTTATATCATCTATACGAATGATCGGAATACTGTGAATTTTGATAAAGGGTCCGCCATCTAACGTTTTTTTTTTCAACTATTCAACCGTTGGACTATTATTTGTGTGGTGCCCGAGGCAGCCATTTGAATGAAATTATTTCCCTTTATTAACCGGAAGGATTGTACTTTCAAATAAAAAAAGAAATTTGTGAAAATATTCAGTAGTTTTTTTATAACATTTTCAAAAAAAGTTATTTGTTGAAATATGTGGTTTCTAGAGCGGAAAAAGTAAATCAAAGGAGACATTGGTATGGAAGCTATATAAGGGTCCGCCATCTAACATTTTTTTTTCAACTATTCAACCGTTGGACTATTATTTGTGGGGTGCCCGAGTCAGCCATTTGAATGAAATTATTTCCCTTTATTAACCGGAAGGATTGTACTTTCAAATAAAAAAAAAAAATTGAGAAAATATTCAGTAGTTTTTTATAGCATTTTCAAAAAAAAAGTTATTTTGCGGACCCTATATTTGGCAATGCTATCATAGAAGATGCATTCACATAGAATATGGGTGATATTGCCACACAATGTGGCTTAAGCTTTGTTTAAAATAATACCGATAAAACGACCAAAGATTTGGGATTTTATATTAGAAAATGCTTTTACAACTATTTTATTATGTTTTTACAACTATTACTATACATAGTGCAAGCTTGCACCATGTGATACGAACCTTCTGGTACCTTTCACACAAATTATCCTCCCCTAAGTAAAAATGTATTACTAAAATATTTTATTTTTCTACTAAAATATCATTTTTTTTAATTTTTTTCGAAAAAAATCCGTTTTTCTGGCACGAAAATATCATAAAAAATCGAAGGAAAAATATGTTGCTCTATTTTTTAATATTTAACATTCCGACGCAAAAAAACAACGTCGACATGTAAAAGATCTGTGGGAATAGGAATTATGAAACTATTTTATCTAATTTGTAAATGGGGTTTTTCACGCTATTTATAAAAATTCATATTTTTTACAGAAATATTTTGCGTCTACAAAGAGTATCATAACATCATTTTTTTTCGTTCCAGTAAAAAATATTTGACTGTAAAAAATTCAATTTTTTAACAGATGTGACTTTATGATCGAAGTGTATGTTCACGATTTAAGTTTTGACTCAAAACCATATTTTCTCGTAATTTTCTAAACCAAAATGTTGTATTTTTTCTGGTAGTCCTTGATATTGATATTTAATGAAAGAGGCTTTGGACAATCTTCAAAATTTTTGTTTTGGAAGTGGAAGTGGAACAAAAATTTGAAAAAGGTCCTATAAAACGCTAATACTTCATTTTCCTTCAGGGTGTACGTTAGAATTTTTCCGAATAAAGAAATTTAATGGGCCGGGCCTTACAGTTCTACTATGTATAATCAAATTTGAAAATAAATTGCAACACACAACGAACACAATTTTTTCTTTATCCCCTTTTACGTGGTCCCATTTTAAACAAATTTCGTTTTCCCTATTTTTAGTTGGAAAGTAATGAAATAAGCCCCTTCCGAACATGTAGAATGCGTTTTCATTTTTTTGGACCACTTTAGTGGAACAACCTTTAACAGATCGAAATTTAAAAAAAATATTTGTATAATATAGTACATCAAAATATATATAATATAGTACATCAAAAATTCAACTATTTTACTATTTAGGCTTTGAAATAAAATACTTCTAATGAAAATATAAATAATTTTGTATCCAAATGTTATACAAATTTGCATAATCGTTCAAAAAACCTTAACCTTAAAACGTAAACAATGGAACCATATTGTAGGGGTTGGTCTTTTAAAATAAATATATTCTTCAATTGAATCCCAATTTTAACATGGTTTGCTGTGATATTTATATGGACAATAAAATTTCTCTTTTGGCAGCATTAAAGACAAAAAATCAGCATGGAAAACTATCAGACTACACCGATAATTCATGTATACGCAAGCATTCTTCATTTAATTTTTATATTGAAATTATAATGTGAATTATTGAAAGTTGGCTGAAGCATAAGCGGGTATTATAATCTTCCGATATGTGTGATAGATATACTGCTCAATAAAATCTAGGCAATTTTTATCGTCCACTCCATGCTATCCATTCAGGAGTTTGCCTCGATCCAATAAAATTGTTTGTTTAATTTTTTTATAAAACTGAAAGTTGGCTAAATGAAGCTAAATGAAATGATGAAGCATTAGTAATAATTTGTTCATATGTTATATACACAGTTGATTAAAAAATGGAAACTCCTATTCGTATCTCTTCGAATGCTCAATAAAACCTAGCCACTTTTTGTCCCTCACTCCATGTTTTCCATCCAGGATTTTGCCTCGCCACTCTGCAAACAGTTGTCGATTTGTTTTGCTAGCTTCAATCAGTATTATCACAGTTTGATTGGCTTCCTACACCACCCTACACACCCTCAGCTGTTATGTTTTGCTGGCAGGTTGAGATGCTAAATCACCTATCATCCTTTCTCCCGTTCCGTCCATCAATTCTTGTGGTTTTGAGGATATGCGTTCCATCATCATTCACCCAAAACAAGACAAACGAAAAAATAAAACAAAATTATTGCCTCTCGGTTTTCGGCGGCTGGTATGGGTTTTTAGGTTTAGGTCGGTTTGGCTGTTCTGCCTGGCGTTGTTTTCTTTTTTTAATTTATAATGAAATATGTACACATTTCACTATGGTTGACTGCTTAAGTGTTAAGAACACCTTTGCGAAGATTTATGCTTTTCATTCGTTCGTTTTTATTGCGCGCTGTTTGTTGTTTGCATTTTTACGGTTCAATCTCTTTTGCTCGCACAGAACATTTTGGCATTATCGCACAATTGTACACGGTGCTATTACGAGAGGGGCGTGAGGTGTGGGGCAACAATTTGACGAAACGAAAATGTGTTTGGAGCTGGCACTTAAATTAGGCATCCATTCGTTGCGTTGCGTTTCGTTTAGTTTGGCCTCCATATCCATGTGCGTGCGGCGTGAGCATGAAGAAGATGAATGTTTTTACTGATGGGCGAAGCAGGTTTTGGGCATGATTTAGGCTTTGCTTTTGATATTAAAGTAATATTATGGTTTACGGTCTTCGGTGGCGTATGAGGGATATTAATTATAATTCCTTATACGGTTGTCCAGCGCTATGACAGGTGTTTTATCATCATGTTAACAGATACTAATTCACACAAAACCCAAGAATTATGCTAAAGACGTTGGCTTAGCTAAAGGTGCACAGTGGTTCGTTATGAGAAAACAACTGATCCGAAATCAAAGTATTGAAGATAGTTAGAATACAAAAAGAGACGGTTTAAGAGACAAAACTTTAAATGGTTGTTAATACTAATCTTGAGAATCTTGAGTTTTAAAGTATTTTTAGTACATACACTCTTCTTTGATTTGTCATTTACAACGGTGTCATAGGGTGCGAATGAGCATTAAAATTATTTTTTTAAAAATTGTATCCTTTAAATAGTTGTACTCCCTTTAAGGGCCACCACGATGAGAAAATGACAAACTAATAACGCCAATTAACTCCATTTAGCCTTAGTATCAGATGTATATAATCTGCTTCAAGTGTAATATGAACTATTAATTTTGTATACCGCTAATATTATTTTGTTTCTTCTTAACCGCCGTTCTCATTAAGGAATGACGGTGTTTTTTCTATTTTTTGGATTTATTTTCTCCATTTTAGGAATTGTGGGTATCACAAAAATGCTTCTGAAATTAGTATGATAATTTGTAGTCTATTCCTTTTCCAATTTTTACGGTCCACCCTAATGTGCCCTAGTCAAATCCCAAATTTTAGCTGATGAACAAATCTTTGCAACAAACTCCAAACGTGTGCGAGCGCCCCAGTAGTCGAGTTGGTAGCGTGCTCGGCTATCAGCGTGAGGGTTGTGGGTTCGAATCCCACCAGAGGCTCTGGTCTGTCGCTGCAATAACTAGCTACAATGATCTTAGTCACCCCGGCTCAATCCCTGGACCCAAAATTAGAATATAAATTTACTTTGTATTGTAATTCATAATAATTAAATTTCAAATGTGTGCCACTGTGTGTCTGAAAAAGATCTGCATATTCACTATAGCCATGACGTGGCAATATTTTATCTTGCCCATCATCTGTACTTATCCACAAAAAAACAAACCTAAGAATTCTGTTCCCAAACATTTTACATTTACATTTTATTTCACCACCACAAAAACTGACCTCCCAACATCAGCGATGTGAAGAGGCAAAGTTTGCGAGACCTTTGATAAGCCTGAGAAACTTTGGCAATTCAATTATCATGGCCGATTTCAAATCCAAAAAATTCAAAGATAAAAACTCGCGTAAATATGTTATCAGACGAAAAACAAATTGCCCAAAGGCAAACGCAATATTGCATTTATTGCGGCAATTGAAAACCGTCAAAATTGCCAGAAAGCGGCGCGACATTGTCAGCGGCAGCGACAAACAATATTCTCGTCTTGTTTTGTTTCTGTTTTTTTTTGTGGTTGGTTCATATTAAATACCTTTCGCAATTTATTTTATCTCATGAACTTTGCCCGGCCACCAGTCCAGATTATTAAAATTAAAAGGCATCTCATAAAATGTGTAATCTCAGTGACGTCTTACGTACAACTTACCCCAGCCATGGGGAGGGTATTCTTGTTGCTGACAATATTGCTGTGGTTCTTACTAAAAACAACCGGCCTCCCTTTACTCTCTCTCTCTCTCGAAGAAGAAGAAGTAGACGGAGAAATTCTCTGGCGGCAGCCTTAACAAGGACAACAGCTTCCCTTCCATAAAACAAATGACAACAATAATCACAGTATCTTCGAAACAAATGTTTACCTAACAATTTACCACGACTCAACGAAACATGAGCACACGCGAACAAACCGACCGACCGACCCAGAAGAAAAAGAACAGCAGCAGAACCATACCAATAAAAAGGGAGCAAAGGCAAACAGGATTTATCCTTAGCACAAGATAAATGCCATGAAGCTGAAGCAAGGAAAGCTGTCCATGGCAGCAGGTGGGGTTGGGGAGAATTTAAAACAATTTCTAGCAATTTATTTTTACCACCTACAAAACCAGCCATTAAAATAATACCCGATTATAAAACGTGTTCAAAATGCTTAAGAAATAATGCTCCATTTTAAGGTAATGCCTTGGAGATGTTGGTGCTTTTTGTGTGTGGTGTGCGTGTCCTTATGGCTCTATTACCCTATGACCCGTTATGGTGGTGGTGTGTGTGTGGTAGGGTTGTTTACGACCATCTAATCTCCAATAGTTTTGTGATAATGCCAAATGTTGGGTGAAACAATCAATGGAAATGAATGGAATTAACGAGTGCCATTTATCAGACTCTGTTGGCCATTCATCACTTTGATTTGAAATCATTTACTTCGGCTATTTGCTATTTTAAATAGAGCATGAAGTTTGATGTTTATATTGTAGACTATTTCAAACCACTCATTCCGAAATTAAACAACTTGTCATTTACTTCAGCTATTTTAATTTCAAAGAGAGCATGAAGTTTGATGTTTATATTGTAGATTTTAAATCGACCATTTCAAAATTAAGCAACTCAGGAAGATTTGAAGGTGGCTGTTCAAGGTGTTCAGTGCCAATCATGGATGTTTCAAAATATCAGAATAAATATGAAAAAATCTGTGCATGAATTAAAATGAATTAAATTTCTGATGTCTAAATTTAACCTGAATTTCTAAATATACGACAACACTACACTGAAAGAATATTCCTTCATAATATTTATGAAGCGATATCATAAAAGGTTTTTCATAAATTAATTGAATTTGTACTTAATATATAAGAAAAATTCATTAATAACATGAAATGTTTCATACATTTTTTACAAACATTTCATATTTCAATAAAATCTTTGTGTTATGATATGTCTTTATAATGAAGGATTTCGTATAACTTACAACTACATTTTTAGTCTGAAATAAGTATGTAACCTGATTTATGTCATTGCAAAGACTATCGCAATGATGGCCTGTGTTGATTGGTTAGTCCACAAGTCCACTTCAGTAAAAACTATTATATATTTATGAAACTCTTTCATAAAAAGTTTCTTTATAAAATCTATGAAAATTTTCATAAATCATATTATGAAAAATAATGAACATTTGTATGACAAAAGTGCTTCGAATGACGAACTGCATTTTCTAGTTTCTAAGAAATGTTTCAGAAATTCTATGACAATTTTCATTGATTTGTGTTTTATGAAACATGTTTCATACATTTTATGAATTGTTTCTATGGCGACTTTTTAATGATAATTTTCACTGAGGTTAAGACAAAATCATAAATAGTATGAAGATAATTCTTTCAGTGTATGCAACAAAAATTTTGCCAAAGGGTGTATTTTGTTTTAATTATTTTAATATTTGATTTGAACTGGGATATTGTCCTGGCTCAAGACCATTTTGCATCTATATTTAATAGAATGCAAATTTATTTACAAATGGCATGGTGACATTTATTAAGGGATCCATCTTTTTTAATCTTTGCCAATATTCTAATTTGCGTCGAAGTTAGTATTTGTACTTTCATTTTTAGAAATATAAATCCGATAACATGTTCAATTAAAGATAATTATGATGTTGTGAATGTCACTTTAACCTGGAGACAGTGGTTTGGGAACAGTCTCAAAAATTAAAAAATAATATTTTATTTCATTTTTATAGCTAACATTATAACGAAGAAATTATGTAAAAGATCTGTGAATAAATATGGAAAAAATCATGATTTTCTATAAAGTTATTTAATAGCACAATATTTTATTTTATAACAGCTAATATCTTAGCGCAGAAATTAAGGCCGTGCTGATGAAAATCTATAGATAAATGTCGATGTTATGGCTCATTTAAACAAAAACTAAAAAAAGTGGCAAGATTTTTTTTGCGATAAGAGCCATAACTTCAACATTAATTTTATAGATTTTATTCAAAAAGAACCTGTTTTCTTCTATTGTAAAATAAAACCAAATATTCTGTTATTTAATTTACAATTTATTTAATCACAAATTTGGAAAATCATATTTTTATAAATCCTTTAACTTCTACATTTAACCATAGATCTTTTACGTGTAGAATTTATTCTCTTCGTTATTATATTAGCTATTTAAATATAAAATATAATAATTTTCTAAATTTTATTCTTATTTTTGTTATTTCCGAACCACTTTTCCTAGGTGAAAATTAAATACATAACATTTATTGCCATCACTGGACATACAAGTGTAATCGTATGCATACTTCCAAATTGGAGTACAAATATTGAAGGTACCTTCGGCGAAAATCGGAAATGTAGGAAAACGTTAATGAAGTAAAACATTTTTTGTTGCATCATTTAGAATTTTAAATTAGAATCGACTTGTAAGAAAATACTGATTATTTTCTCAAATTTCAGGTTTTATTGGAAAGGTTTAATTTTGTCATAATAATGGAACACAATATCATTCAACCCAATTTTTCAATGATGTCCAGTGGCCAAAAATCCACACCACACAGGGACTCGTTGTGGATGCATTGGCCTCTCATTAGTCACATGTGGGTTCTCTGGACCTTGTTGACATAGCCACCGAGATGAAAATGAGCTTCATCTGCAAACACGAACCTTTTCCACGTACATTTCCCAGCTAATAAAAAATAAAACAATTTTTTTTAAATTTAATTTTTTGATTTTCTACTTTTACTGTAAAAAGTAAAAGTTTTTTTTTCGAAAAAAAAAAATCAATTTGTTCTCACTCTTACGGATACTGTTCACAAAACCACTCTCTTTGTGTAAAATTGAAATTCATAACACTTGTAGGTATCATAATTACATTTAATTACACATATAAGCGGTATTGATTAGAGCTGTATATCCAAAATCGAATCGACGAAAATCGAATTTTAGTAAAAAATTATTCAAAAAATTTCCATACAAAAATTAAATTGATTTATGACTCAGTTGCCTCAACAAAAATATGTTGTTAGATCTTGGGCAGAAAAAAATATTTTTCCATTTTTTCTATTTTAATGACTTTTTTCGTGACAGCAAAAAAATTGTTTTCGAAAAAATAATCATTTTTTTGGAGATTGTTTCTGGACCACTTTTGTGAAAGTAAAAAAAATTGGGCAAATGATCGGACCTTTCGTTCTAAAATAATACAAATATGTACTTGTAACTTGGAAGAAAATCGAAATTTTAGTAAAAAAAATAGAAGTAAAAATTATCCATAACAAAATTTGTTGTATTGACCAGAATCAGTATGTCACAATGCAAACAAAAAATATATTTTTAGGTCTCGGACACAATGTGTTCATTCTTTGTGGCATAGTGTACTTCACCAAATGTTGTATAGTGATCCCTAAGTGCGGTTACCACTTATTGCTTTAAGAGCGATTTCAATTCTATATATTTTTCTGCTGTTCCTTTATTTGGTATGAAGAAATGGTGCAAAAAAAACACACCAAACTAACACTATTAACACCTGCAAAACTTGGCGAATGGAAATAAATTAAACTTATATATATGTGTGTGTGCGTGTGCTTTCACAAAATTTCCTTTATACATTACGAGTATCGGCTGCTCCTGCTCTCGTGTTCTACGTGCATTTATTTGCCACCTCCCCTATAAAATAATATTATTTTTCAATTACAAAGCAAACGTGCTCCTAAAAAACGAGAAAGGAACATTTTATTGTTATTTCAGCGTAGTCATTATTGTTTTCTTTGGCGTTTTTTTTTCTCTTTTCATTTTACAATTTCAACTGAACTTTTGTGCTAATTTTATTTCTGTTTTTTTCCTTCCGATTTCTCATTGCAGAGTACAAAATCTTGATTCAATTGTTCGTGTCGCCGACCGTGATCTACCGGTGGTTAATACACGGGGCGATGTCCTCTTCAACTCATGGAAGGGCATATTCAATGGCCAGGGAGGTTTCTTTTCACAAGCGCCACGCATCTACAGTTTCAGCGGTAAAAATGTGCTCACAGATCCATTATGGTAAGTCTTTGTGGAACAATGATAAATTTATTTACGCAGGAATACCAAAATATGTACGACATACAAAAGATGTGAACGATTTCGCATTCAGGCTTTATTATAATGGCATATTGTAGTACATACATGTGTACATAAAACGTAGCTGGCCATGCACTGCCAAGCACTTGAATAAGGTAGGCAATTGTGCGTGCAGTATGTGATTCTTGGAGAATGCTGTCAAGTGACCATTTTTTATTTCGATTTAATGAATATTTATTTTGAGATAATTTGAGAATATATGTGGTCAAAAAAGCAAATATCTGTGTGTTGCAGACATTATTTTCATTTATATTTAAGAAAGGTACTTGAATAACTGACTGACTCAATAATCAGCGACCTGATCAAACGAATGATTCAGGGTGATGAAATGAATGAAAATGGAATAATTTTTTTAATTTGTACTTTTAGTTGGTGAAGGGATGGAAAAGGGGTAAAACAGGGCCGCTGTACTGACCATTAGGCTGTAGCAAGAATCATGAAATCACAACCGAAAACATTTTTTTTTTCAAAATTGGTACTTTTAGAAGGGAAACGAGTTAAAAGGGATACAAATAGTACTGGCCGAAGTGTAGTAGAAGTCCAAATTAAATATTTTTTAATATTTGTACTCTTAAGGAAGAGTATCAACCAATATATTACAGGCAGAATCATGAAATTAAAAATAAGCATTTTCTGGGCATAGCTAGCTAACAGTTCATAAATTGGTACCAACCAAAGTTTGAAGATGGAATCATCAAATTCGGTGCTAACAGCCCTCTAAAAATACTTTCCCTTGGAAAGTGGGTCAAAAAGGGATAAAAGTGGCAGCATGTGATTGTTGCTGGTGAAATTTTTTTAATTCAGGGTCAAAAAAGGTTAAAAGTGGTACCAAGTAATGTCTGCTGGTGAAATTTTTTAAAAAATATTTCCTCTCTTAAGAAAACGGCCCAAAAAGGGGTTAATATGAATATGGTACAAACCAAAGTTTGCAGCTGTAATCGTTAAATTTTGTGTGCTCTTTCCTCTGACTACGTAGATGCGTTACATAAAGGAATTTTTCTAAATTAGTACTTTTAAAAGGGAAACGTAGATAAAATGGTACCAACCAAAGTATGGCAGATACAATCGTGAAATTAAAAAAATTTTTCTTTGGAATTCGAAACAAAAAGAGATAAAAGTGGTGCCAACCTTTTTTACTTTTCTAGAGAAAGCGGAAGGGATAAAAATGCTACCAAACAATGTTTGCGGCTGCATCCCTTTAAAAAAATTGTTTTTCCAGGGATGGCAGGACCAAAAAGGATAATTACTGTACCAACCAATTTTTGCAACTGGAATTTATTTTTATATTCAGGATATATAACCATTGACTATATAGGCGCGCAAAATAAGAGTATTTTTCAATATTTACATTTCGAAAAGTGGGTCGAAACGTAGACATTACACGTAGATTGGAATTGGAGATGCACTCTCTCCAACTGCATAGACGCCCAAAATAAAGGAAATTTCTAACATATGTTTTTTGAGAGAAGCGGGACCAAAGGGGATAAAAGTGGTACCAACCAAACAAACCATTACATCTAAAATAATCAAAAGCAGCGTCTTTGTGACTAAGTGGACTAGAGA
This sequence comes from Polietes domitor, assembly GCA_947397865.1. NCBI lineage: Eukaryota > Metazoa > Arthropoda > Insecta > Diptera > Muscidae > Polietes > Polietes domitor. Next base: position 39,129,787 of record OX377621.1, read on the forward strand.
AAAAAATCGATAAAAAGGTATCAGTCAAAGTAGACGCGGGATTTTTCGTACCTTTAGAAAGGAATCGGGGCAAAGGGGGATATAATTGGTACGAATGAAAAGGCCTTTTAGTAATTTTTTGGGTTTTTTCATTTGAAATAGTTTTTACATTTGTTGTTAGGCGGCAATCAATACCTTTCGAATGATGCCTAAATGACGAAAATCGGAAGGAAATTGACGCCGCTGCGCTCATTTTAGTAAAAAGAGTTTGAAAATGTTGGCTCTGGAAATCCATCTCATGTATTTATTAAATTATTTTACAGTCAGTGACGTCATTTGTCGTCCGATATTCATCATTTAGGCTTCATACGGAATGTATGGATTCCTTTTATTTATTTTTCACAACACCTCTTACAAACTATTTCAAGATATATGAGTTGAGTCACCTTGAAAAACCACAAAAATATAAACGTCCAATAATGCGACCAATTAGTTATTCTAAGACAAGAATACAAAATTTATTTCAAGTACTTCCAAGGGTAATAAATAGACCCTTGGAAGGACTTTAAATAAATAAACCATGGGAAGCACTTTAAATATTTTTTTATTCTTTTCTTAGAATAACTAAATGGTTGTATTATTGGATGTTTATATTGAAAAAAGTTTTGGAAAAAATCCAACATAAAAAAATTACACGGAAAAAATTGATTTTTAGAGGTGTTTTCAGGAATGTTTAGCTCATAGATGGGTCAAGCTAAGTGACGAAATATTTTGCAGATCATCATTAAACAATCCAAACTTCATTTCTGGGGGGGCTGAACGCTGCAATTTATTTTCGTGACCCATCCTAATGTATATTTTACTTGTACTGTGTAGATGATGATCGGAATAAATCGTTTTAAAAATTTATCTAAAGCATATTTGACGATAAAATTGGATATTTTTCGTGACAAAAAGTTATAAAATTTTTCAAAATTATATTGTGGAATTTGTTCGATCGCTGAGTTTGTATTTAACAATAATAATATTTTTCTTTCTAAATCGCTGCCTTATTCCAATGCTTTGCAGTGTATGCCCAGCTATAATCAAACAATCTGGCATTGTTCTCCGGTTACTCCCACCTGACCACGCGACCTGTCCAAAGGGCATAAAACTTAGCAAATACCCTGTAAAATTTTATATTGTTTATGTGGTTCTTGTGGATACTTGTTGTAATATTTTATAATTTTCGTGTGGAAGCGCGTATGTATGCGTGTATCTCATTTAATGCGTGTGTGTGTGAGAGGAATGTTTGGTTGTAATTTAACATTTAAGCCATGTAATTATGTTGAGTAAACATTAAAACAACAGCAGCACCAGCAGTAGCTACCGGTACGCTGAGCACCAGCATCAGCACCTTGGCAAACAGGGTCAGTAAAGGTAGCTTCTTGTCTGCTTGTCCTCCGCCATAAAAATGACGTGGATGAGAAGAAGCTGCCCTTTGAATATGGCAACAATTTCCCGTTTCCGCTGGTATCTCTAACCGCAGCCAGCTGAAATTTATTTTTATCCGTGTCGTACGTCCATGCGTCCGTCTGTCTGTTTGTCCGTCTGCCCGTCTTGCTGGTAAATGCGAGTGAGTACTCGTTCGTACCTCCACGCATTGTTTTGGTTAGCTGCGATTGTTTTGGAGTACTACTTCGGTTCGTCTGTCCGTCCGTCCGTACACTTAAATTTAAGTGGCTATCAATTTTGCTGGCATTAAAGATTGTATGTCTGATTGCAGCTCCACTCCACCAGCAACATAAGCGGTAGCGTATTTTATTTGTACCCCTACCCAGTCAAGGACAACATCTTATGGCACAAAAGCTTTTGTCCTTTTGCTGATCTTGATGATGGCGATGCTGCTGCTGCTGCTACTGCTGCGGGTGGTGACTGTTGTTAATGTTAGTTTCCATCTGGTGTGGCAATTGTGGTTCATCGTTCGCCTTACCCCAAATGACCCAATGTTCCCTTAGCTTGCCGTGTTTTTGGCTTAAGGTTAAATGTGTGTCGGCACATAAAAATGATTATGGAACCTTTTTATTAGATTAACAATTAGCGATATTAAATGCTTTTGTATTCGTATATAGAGCGCATTCCAGCTCGGCGATTTGCGATGTACGGAAGCAGATAAATGCGAATGGAAAACATGTTTATTTGCCAGGTGGGGGGGGGAGGTATGATAGACAGCAATATGTTAAACGTACGCCATTGAAGGCAACAATAAGCCACAAAGTGCGTTGATTTATTGGCCAGTCTAATTGAAACGCACTTTTTCGGTTATCGCCCGCTCGTTTTATTTATTTCCAAATATTGGCTGTACGCCGCCACGTAAGTAGCTGTAATGTCCACACTTTTATCGTTCTTGTGAATAATTCTTGTGAAATAATTAATGGTCAGCCTTTTTGGCATTTGGCAAACGTTTTATTTGTACAGTTATTTATTTCTTTGATTTAATTAAATTTGGAGGGAGGGGCCAGATCAAATGGCCAAATGGTTGTATTAACAAAACAAATATGACAATAATCACAACTAGTAATGGCATGTAAACACAATCTATTTGTTTATCTAAGTTGTAATCAGTGAGAACGTTAAGCGAGTAGCACGGATACAGTGGCAGAAGTTTAACTCATGTTTTCCAATTATTCGATGTGTGAATTTAAGATTTTCCATTTTGATGCATTTAATCCGATGAATATGATTTCGTTATTCCTTTTAGCAGACAAAATATGACAAATGTGATATAAAATAAAATAGATCGGCAATGTTGAATATGTGAGAAAATTTTCATAATTTAGCACAAAAAATAATTTCGTCCGATTTTTGGAACAATAACAAAAACTGACATAAAATATAGCAAGATATCAACAGATTAAATTTTATATAATTCTAGCTGAACCCTGCCCGCTTCGCCAGGCAAAAAACAAGCGGAAAAATTAAAATCTGCTTTCATATTGATTTTTCTCCTGATCGGTAATATATGTACCACTTATAATCAAGGTACTTCCCTGAGATTTTAAAGAAATGGATATGTTCCATGAAGAACGTTAGTTTTCGTCGAAAAATGGAAGAAATGTCAAAAATCAAATTGATTTTTTTTAAATGTGATTCTCCTCCTTTCCATTAAATAAACAAAACACTTCATTCGTAAGAAGAAATTACATTACATTAAAAACCACATGAAAAATCAATCAAAAAAATAGTTCACTAATCAAACAACACAAAAACTAAAATATTTATATAATTTCCGCTTTCTTGAAAAGAAGAAAATCAAAAGAAAAAGTGTAATTTTACAAAATTCAAATCAAAAATGCCCCAACTTTCAAATACCGCCCAGTTGTATATTGTCTAAGCAAGTTACAACTAAATTAACTCACACAACAATATAGGAATCTCGGTGTCGAATATACTCAAAAACAGGTTTTAATTTCATATGGGAAGGGCCACGACCACTTTCCGACCATCTCTGTACAACTATTTACACTGGATGAACTCACACAAAATTTCAGCACTCTAGGTGTCATAGAAGTGACAATATTCAATAATAGGTTTTAACATCGTATGGGAGGTGCCACGCCCACTTTTCCAATACCGCCCATTTTTGGCACAACTACGCACGTTTATGCTAGATGCACTGACACAAAATATCAGCATTCTAGGTGTCGTGGAAGTGACAATATTCAATAATAGGGTTTAACTTCGTATGGGAGGTGCCGCGCCCACTTTTCCAATACTGCCCATTTTTGGCACAACTATGCACATTGATGCTAGACGCACTTACACAAAATTTCAATATTGTATCTGTCATAGAACGGAATATATTCGAAAATGGGTTTTAACATCGAGTGGGAGGTGCCACGCCCATTTTTCCAATACCGATCATTTTTGGCACAACTACGCACAATGATGCTAGATGCACTTACACAAAATTTCAGTATTATATCTGTCATAGAACGGAATATATTCAGTAATAGGTTTTAACATCGTATGGGAGGTGCCACGCCCACTTTTCCAATACCGACCAGTTTTGGCACAACTACGCACATTGATGCTAGATGCACTTACACAAAATTTCAATATTGTATCTGTCATAGAACTGAATATATTCGATAATAGGTTTTAACATCGTATGGGAGGTGCCACGCCCACTTTTCCAATACCGGCCAGTTTTGGCACAACTACGCACATTGATGCTAGATGCACTTACACAAAATTTCAATATTGTATCTGTCATAGAACTGAATATATTCGATAATAGGTTTAACATCGTATGGGAGGTGCCACGCCCACTTTTCCAATACCGCCCATTTTTGGCACAACTACGCACATTGATGCTGGATGTACTCAGACAAAATGTCAGTATTGTATCTGTCATAGAACGTAATATATTCGATAATAGGTGTTAACATCGTATGTGAGGTGCCACGCCCACTTTTCCAATACCGGCCAGTTTTGACACAGCTACGCCCATTGATGCTGGATGCACTCAGACAAAATGTCAGTATTGTATCTGGCATAAAACGGAATATATTCGAAAATGGTTTTAACTTCGTGTGGGAGGTGCCACGCCCACTTTTCCAATACCGATCATTTTTGGCACATCTGTACAGACTAAGTTCACTACTTTCACAAAAATTCAAGACTCTAGCTGCAACAGTATTCAGCATATGTTTATTTATAAAAAACGAATAAATCCCCAATTTGTGTGGTGTCACGCCCACTGAAAATATCAAAAAATTATATAGCCTATTTTCACCACCGGTTCACTATGAACATAGTGTGAAAATTTCAAGAAGATCGGTTCAGTAATTTAGGCTTCTATAAAGAACAAACAAACATACAAACACAGATATAAAGAGTGATTTTTTTGAGGTTAGGATTTTCATGCATTAGTATTTGACAGATCACGTGGGATTTCAGACATGGTGTCAAAGAGAAAGATGCTCAGTATGCTTTGACATTTCATCATGAATCGTCTTACAAACGAACAACGCTTGCAAATTATTGAATTTTATTATCAAAATGCGTGCTCTGTTAAGAAAGTTCATTGCGCGCTTCCATTTTATGGTCAGTTTAATCGACCCACTGAAGCGGCTATTCGGGCTATTGTGACTAAATTTCGCACCAAATTTACATTGTTGGACATTAAACCACCAACACGCTTACGTAGAGTGCGAACTGAAGAAAATATCGCAGCTGTATCGGCCAGTGTTAATGATGACCACCAATTTTCGATTCGTCGCCGTTCGCACCAATTGGGTCTCTGTTACTCAAAAACGTGGAAATGCCAAAATTGGACTAAGCGGATGGACCACCTAAGACGCAGCCGCGGTCAACATTTAAATGAAATTATCTTCAAAAAGCAAATGTCATGGACCAATCTAACGTTTCAAATAAAGAACCGATGAGATTTTGCAAATTTTATGCGTTTTTTTTTAAAAAAAAGTTATCAAGCTCTTAAAAAATCACCCTTTAGATAGATAGATATATAGATATCGAACATTTCTATTGTTAATGTAATTTTCACCAGCTAAATTATCACCATGTCTGATAATTTAGCGAATGAATAATATTATTCTTAATTAAAAAATAAATTATACGTCACCCGTCACCTACACGGATTGTGCAATTTTGTACTTAAAAGAAGAAATTCCGGTAACTGACAGTTAAGGCTTATTCAACGACAGAAGCATAAGGAAGAACAACCTGTTTTCAGTCTGGAACAATATTTAAAAAATAATGAAGATTTTTCGAACAAAAACATTTTCAACGGCGAAGTTCATTTTCATCTTAGCGGGACTTTGTTTTCACAAAATCCACGACTGATTCTACAGAAAATGCATTCACAGTCTTGTCGAAATACTGGTACTAGTTTTGTTTGCATTTGGCTCTAGGAATGTTAAAGTGATTGAACTTTATAGGTTTATTCCTAAGGATGACATGGTCTGTGTAATATTGTCTAGAAATTTGAAACAGCCAAAATGGTTGAAATTTTGATGTGTTACATTTTCAAATATATTTCTCTTTAAAATTTCGGTCTGTTTGAATTGAACTGGAATATTGTTCTGGATCAGCACATTGCATGTATATTTTGTACAATTACTTGGCTAGATAGTGTATCTTTATTGTGTGACGAGCTTCTTTACAGTAGGTTCCATACAAATGTCGCTCCCGATTTGAATCACATATTTCATTCGATCTTCTTCAAATTTGCCACAACACCTTAATATTCGAACTATAAACACCTATGGTGTGTGTGTCAGATCGTTTCAGATTTATATATAGCCCTTATGCAAATGTCTCTCCCGATTTGACCTTTTCCGCTCTAGAAATCATAAACTTTAACCGATTTTGGTTAAACATTACATATTATATTTCACCTGGAAACATACATCGTGAAGTTGTACTCCCTGATTTAAATTTTTTAATTGCATTGGGGTAGAAAGTGGAGGTTATCATACAGTCGACTCCGTCCGACTTTAGCCTTTTCTTGTTTGTATTTTATTAAGGGTATACACGGTAGTTTATCCTGATAAAAACTCAGCCTAGTCTTCATATGAAGTATTGTGATTTCTTATTACATGTTACAAACTCGAATTACTGTCCTGTTATATACTTACAATGGAAAATCTTTGATCTATTCCTCCTATGAGACACTTCTCGTTTGATTCATATGCACTTAAATATTTTTATAAACAAATACATTTGTATATTACAAATATTATGCAATTTAGATTTCCTATCAATTGGCTTGGATTTAAGTTGAGTTTTCTCTGTCTTAAGTTTTTTGTTAATATGCCAATAAAAACATTGCAAATATTAAACTGAGCACATTTTCCAATTACAAACAAAACTCGACTTAACGAGCATTGGAAATAATAGCTAAAAAGCAGCAAATTTGCATATGAAAATTTAATAACCGTAAAAACTCTGTCGCTCGCTCTCTATGCAGCAAACAACAAAAAGACAGAACAAACGCTCGTTCGTACGTTCGTTCGTTCGACACAAAAGAACTGGCATTAAATGGAATTCAAAAAGAAACTTCTTCATTTGAATACACAAATTTTCGAGTGGAAAACCTATGCACAGCCATACAACAAATGACATGTACATACATATATACTCGCATATACAGACGTGCCCATAAACACGTCCATGCGGATATACATTTATATGCATGTCTGTATATATACATATGTATGTATGTGTTTGATGTGTTGCTGTGTTTTCCTATTGTGTGTGTTCGTTGCTCACTTTGCAAGGATCTTTTTGTGAGTTTCGGCATTTTTTGTTTGTCGTTGTGTTTGTGTGAGTTGATGACTTCTTGTCTTTTACATTCAATTGCATTTAATTATGCAAATGTTATAAAATGTACGTATGTATGTACGTTCAAACATCCTCAGTAAAACACATACTCAGTAAAACACACACACACACACTCATACAGGCGCGTATTTAGATGCACTCACTCACACTCACCCTGCAGACAAACAGCCAGCAACAATTGCACACACATATTAAATATTTTCGAAAATTTATGTTTTGTTTACACATGACTCACTTAAGAGACATGTGACGTGTGAGTTTCCAAGGAAGGCATGAATATGCCATGCCGCACAGTGGTACATGGTTGAGAAGAAAGTAGCAAATAACACAAGATTACAGAAATTTTGTACTGAAAATGATAGAATTTTTTAATGAATTTTGAAAGAAAATATTTTATAATTTTATTACTGGTCAAAGGGATGATTCCATTGGAACGGGTGTGACCATTTTTCCTTAAATATGTTTAAATATCTCCCATATTCATTGACATAGATTTTTTTACTATGTTGCCAATTGAAAATGTCAGGTTAATCGGAATATTATCGCAAATTTAAATATGTCTTAGTGTTTTGAATATTGGTGATGTACAACAAACTAGAGCGTCACGGGTGTGACCTTAGCCTTGAAGAAAATATTGAGCTTATACATATTTTCTTAAATTTTGTAGTGTTTTTCTATTACATGACTTTATATATTATTGCTAATCGAAAGAGTAGTTCATACACTTTCTTCCAAAGTATTCGTTACCGACATATCTTTATGAATATAAGAAATATAGGATATTTAAATTGTAACGGGTGTGACATTTTGAGGAAAATTCTGTTACGACACCAGTCTATATCTGGAAAAGGGAATGATCAGAGCTATTGTTGACATTATTTTTTTGAAATATAATCAGATATATGTATTATGAGAAGCATAAACATTACGAATGTTTATCGGTGTTTTTGTTAATTATAAATTAATTTTGAAATTTTGTCGCAAAAAGGGTCACTTTACGTGGAATCACCCAAAGGTAATTTCACTATGTCAGCTTTAACATGAGACAGAAATAAAATAAACTTTCATATAAGACATTTTTCCCATTTATAATTGTTTTAGTGTAAGTACCAGGAAAAGAATAATAAATAAAATGTATATTTGTTAAGATTTGACAATTTTCTGTAAAACTAGAAAAATAGTAAAAATATATATTTGGATCTTATATCAAAAAAGAAAACTTTAATTAACAAAAATACTTTATTTTCGATCCACCCTAGTGTCTATAATTTCTATTTTTAAATAGAGTTTTGTAGATGTGTTCGTCATATAGAAAATAATATATTTGGAAAAATACATCAAAATCGGAGTGAAGAGACAAAATTTGTGTGATCGCTTTACATGTGCCTGTTTTCAAAAGGCATAGTTGTGACAAAAAAGGTCACAACTTATGGCTGCGTAAATACAAAAGTTACGACCCATTTATTCAGAAAAAATCATAAAAAATATGAACATGTGCCTGTTTTCGATAGGCATATCTGGGACCAAAAAAGTAAAAATTTATCTCTGCGTAAATACGAAAGTTAAAGGGATCGTAATTGAGATCATCTCATAAAAATATAAATTTTTTAATTTTATTTCTTACACAATATGACCCACCGTGTCTCGTGGAAGTCTGCAGTATGTGGGTAGTGTATGGAGGTTGCATTGTACGTAATAACATTTGGGGATAGTTAAAGTTTCCTCAACATTTATTTGCATGTTTTGTGGGTTGTGAATGTGTTGGCATCACTTTGAATGTCATCACACGGCAGTGTGAGAATGCTGGTGTTTAACTATTTGCCAAATGATAAATGAATGACTTCAAAATATTTCCAAAAGTCTTAGTTTTAAAGAATTCACATACATACACACATCTGGCATGCATATTTGTACAAACACGTACAGACAGACACACACATTTTCAATGCAAAACCTACACCGACAAAATGTTCTTTGTCTTTATATCATTTCGTATTTAATTAAGAATGTCAGTAACATAAATTCTTTTACATGTGATATAATTTGGCAAGAAAAGAGAAAAACACGAAAACAACAAAGTATTATGACATTTTACAGAAAAGCTAGCCATTCGACTGGATACAATCGATCACATAATCTCCTGGACGATTGAATTGGGAACTCAAAACAGAAATAGAAGATATTTGGTTATTGGTAATTGTGAAATTAGATTGAACGAAAGTTAGTTGCTATAGCAAATTGTTGAGAAACAAAAAACAACTTGATGTAAATTCATATCTGTTCGACTGAAAAAGATTATGTTCTAAGAAAAAATACTTTGAAATTCCATAGTGAAAATCGATAGCTTAATCCATTAATGGCCAAAAAAATGTTGTTCATTTTTTGGCATTAAACAAGTGTCCTCATATGGGGGCACAGGGCGGTAATGGATTAATATGAAAAAGACGTATCTCGATTTTTTCAAAATCGTTTTTATTACAATAACACCTTGCAACATAAAACGAGGGATCGTATGTAGAACAACTCAGTTTTGCATTTGGTCATCTTTTTTCCTTTTTACAGAACTTTAACAACAATTACCAAAGGATATAGATACGATATTAATATCAAATGAAAGTGAAGAATTTAAATACTATGCTACTTAAAATTATATGCTTCTATCTGTATTAGTTTAGAATTATTTAATTATTTTTTTAAATTTATTTAAATTTATTCTCCTGTAAAGAAATGAGAAATCGAGATACTACTAGATTTTCGAAGTACTACCACAAAAGTATTGGGAAATATTGATAACATCTCAAAGATTTCTTGCAAAGATTTTCTTGAAACTGGCTCTTAAACCAAAACTAAGACATATGGTTTCAATGATTTCTATATTCTCCATCATACTATGGATGTGGGTATTATGTCTCAAGGCATTTCGTTTGTCGATCAGGGGATTAAAATTTCGAAACACCGATTCACGTATATTTTTGTGGTTGACTCTATCAGAATTCATTGGCCGAAATTTTATTTTATTCTGAAAAAGTTAGAGTGTATAGTTTCGAATGAATGAACACGTCGTTTGAGCCCAATATTGATCACGAACATTTTTTTGTCAAAATACACTGTAAATTGAAAACTAAACATTTTCTGTAAAAAATTTATGTTAGACAAGGTCAAAGAATTTTTTTGAAAATCGGGAAATCGGATATATTTTACAAATTAGTCCAAAGTTGAGTACTTTTCGTATATTTCGATTTTAAACAAAAATAAAATTTTTATTTTTTCGTTTTTATGTTTTTTTAACATCATTTTACGTATTTGTTCATAATGCGCGGGAAAAAATTATTTTTGTTTGACTGTTTTGTTTTTATATTATTTGATCTTATCTTTTCATAGTTTTTGTTGTAACTCTTACTCAGGTTCGAGATCATTTGTTTTTGTTTTCTTAAACAGAAAGCAAAGTATTTTAAAAAGAAGTGTGTTACATCTATTTGGTTCGGTTGCTAGCAGGGCAGACGATAGTTTCAAGGGACGCTACTCCCCCTTATCAATGCCCAGTGCAATAAAACAACTACTCTGGTTATTATTGGTCTGTATATCTGCCTCACAAACTCAATTGAATGAGAACTGCTTCGACTTAAATATACGCCCAAAATGTTCACATTTTGAAAATTGAAAAAAAAAATAAATTCTTTTTACGACTTTATCTATCTGTTTCTCTCACATTTTAAAAAATTTAGCACTTAGCTATATTATGGCTCCAAAACTTTTATTTGTGCCAAATAATTTAAAAATTTTAATTTTAAAAATACTCCTTTTGAATATCCCTTTGAAAGCCTTTAAAGAAACAAATACCTATTTAGAAAATTGAAGAGTTATCTGTTTTTCTGGGTAACTTTTGCCTGCACGAAATTGCACCCTTGGAAGAAGTATACATTTAGTGCAAAAATTGTCGCACATTAATATGACGACGATATGCATGCTGTATCAACACAGAGTATTGTTGGTTTGAAATATAAATTCAATTGCTTCAACAAAAAAATATATTGAACTTGAATCAAATAGTTCATTCGGCGCCACTCTGTACAAGGAAGTTCCAGCGGAATTAATAGTGTGGTTCCTGATATCTGATATGCTCGACAGCCATTACATTTCCCTGGGATATAAAAATGCACTGGCATCTAAATAAGGTGAATATCGAACTACATAGATGTGTGACACTCTTTGACTGTTCTTGATTTGTGGGCCACCAATTCCATGGATCTAATGGCAGCTAGCCATTACTTCATTCTGCTAAACGTAGCAGGTATCGGGTAGCTTACGGCACAAGTTAAATTACACTTCCTTGTTATTTAGCTCATATCCCACTCTACTACATTCAAAATCTACTACTACTAATCGAAAAGTTTACAGTATTTAAAAATTCATTAACATTTGGAAAATGTCAATTTCCACAAGGATTATCTGTGAAGAATGTGTTTCACAAATGTTAAAACGTAATGTCTCAAGTGTTATTTGCTAAAAGGAAATCTTGATTTCAAATACAAATTTTATTTTGCTAATGTTTACTTGAGTTTACTTTTATTTTTTAGAGTTGAATATCGGAGGTCAACAAAAGAGCAGAATATATAGTCAAATTAAATCATGATAGATAAATTCGGAAACTATTCTTGGATTTTATTTAAAATATATACAATTCGTAAAAAATAGAAGCCATCATTTCACCACTTCCAAACTCACACATTCACTAAAAAAGATATCTAAGAACACTATTTTAAAGTTTCAGAAAAATTAATTAATGGAATAATTTCGAAAATTAAAATAAAATTGAAAAACCTTTATAAAATATAAAGCGGATATACCATTCCACGTCATTATTTCTATTCCCTTCCACTTCATTTTGTAATAATTGCTTTAAAAAAGGTATAGTACATTAAAATCGGTCAGGTATTTCAGGAGTTACAGGCGATATAATGAACACGCCTTTTTGAAAAAATTGTCTTATTTTCACTGTTAAATTGGTCATAATTCGTGAAAAAGATTCTAAGTTCTTTTCCAAAAATGCGTACACAATATAATAAAAATATACCGCTTGACATACATTTTATTTTGTTTTAAAATAATATTTGGGGTGGTGCTAGCAAAATTCGAAATTCATTCCTCTTCCGAACAGAATTTAAATCTGTGACACGGCCCAAAAAATATTTCGAAAGAGAAACATGCGAACAGGCCTTTCGAACATATTGTTAAGAGTGGCTCACATAAGAGGCCGGGGAGTCACCATGGATAGTGCAGCAAAAGGATGATGCGACGGCAGTCGCACAACAAATGCGACTTTTTAAGTGGTCAATGTTCAGTTTCTTTCAAGGATGCCATTATGATTTCACCCATCAAAACGAAACTACAAAATGTAAATGATGGCAAAAGCGGTCCTATTTAAATATACGTTATTACTTAAAACTAATGCTCATACTTTGCCCACATGTGTATGTCCAGATTCAATGCAATGCAACGTCAATCAGTCAGTCATTCGACTAGTCTTGTTCTTGAGATGTAGACTTAACCGAACCAGAAACAAAGAGCTAAAGAATAGCTTTAAAGGAAACTTGAATTTGCCAAAACTGCTCCACATGTACTAGCCACACACACACATTCACACCACATACATTCATGCAGGCAAACAAAATTATTTATATGTAACTATGTATGTGTAAGGTCGGCTTGACCTACTGCAGTGTATGTCTGCCGGTATATTCTTACAAATGTCTGCCTGCATGAGCTAAGTGTGGATCCCAGCTAAGTGTTTTGCATGACCATGTGTGTTGGGGAGTGAGTTCTGTTGTGTGGCTGTATGTGTATGTGCGAGTTGAAATGCTTACAAGGCATATCCGGTATGCAGCACTAATGTTTCTACTCGAGTTTCCTGCTAAAACTCACCCATTTACTAAGTTTTTATTTTTTTGCATTTTTGTAATTTTTTGTTCGTATTTTTGATATGTATCTCTAAGTATGTATAAATCTATGTGCATGCTTTTAGCTCCCCAACATTTGGTTATGCACATATAAATCTCAGAACTTGGGCACATGTACGGTTGTGGGTTTATACACAGTTTGTCGGGTATGACCATTTGTCTGCTTGTCTCCTGAGAGTTACGGCTGTACATTCACTTAAACCTCTACAGTCACATATGAAGTGTTTTTTGTTTTCAGTGAATAATATATGAGTTGTGCGGCGATAGCAGAGACGTTTCAAAGTTTTCAATTTTGAAGAAGAAGCTTTTGTTTGAAGAAGTCTCGTTTAATTGCAACATTTGGTTAACTGTAACATTATTTGCTCTCAATGTTTTATTAATACCTCTGGGTGACCGCATTGAATAGACATAAAGGAACGCATTTTAACAACCCTACTTATGTCAGAATTATCATAGGAGATATTAAAATATTCCTCAGTGTGCAGACAGAATATTTTTTTATAATTAACGTCTATAACAATTTTCGCAAAAACTTCCACGGAAGCAGAAATTGTATTATTAGCAAGACTTGTAGAACCAAAATGACTCTTTTATTTAAGGTTCACTACGTCTCTGATAACTTTAACTTACTTCCTCGTGGTCGTTTTGTAGTTGCTGTGCCTTTTTCTATTAAAGCCTCATCCATTTGTCTTAACCAAGAAAAGATAAAAGTCAAATATTTTAGAGAAATGTTTTCAACATATCTATATGAGTCTACACAGCACTATAGGGGGCATACTACAATTTTGGCGGAGCTCACACATTTACTATATGGCAAGATGCATAGTTGAAATGTAGAAGGAAGGAATAACAGAAGATTTCTATTAATTGCTCTTTTAAGCAAAATAACGTAGTTTATATTTATTAGTAAGTAAAATGCTTATACCAATATACTGCGGATACACACAAGCTAAACTAAACCCTTTTCTTTCGACGCTATACGAACGACTTCACAATATATCATTTCTAAGTCACATGAGTACTTTGTTTTAGATATACGAGTCTAATCACTTTTCTAGAATACCTAATTCTTTTCATTTGATTCTCGAAATTATTACATTAATCCATTTTTTGAAATTTTAAGTACACAGAAAAAAAATATTGGCCCAACTTAATCAAGCAAACATTTTATTGAAATCAAATTTGGTATTTGTTTCTGCCATAATATAAAATTATTATAATTAAAAAAATAATTGATATTATTAAAAAAGTTGTTAAACACAAATTCAATTAAAAAATAATTGATCCAATTAAAACAATTAATTGAAAAATTAAAAAAATTAACAAACTATTAATAATTTTTTAAATAATAAATTATTTTGTTTGAAATATTTCAATTAAATTTTTTAATTGAATTTGCGAATATTTTACTTGAAATCTGATTTTAGTTTTTTCTGTGTAGTGTACTTAGATCCTTAAGTTTTTGGAGGTGAAATGATTTTTTCATTTTTAACTCGTTTTTTAATTGAAAAATTGAATTAATTGAAAAAAATAAACAAACTTTAATAATTTTTTAAATAATAAATTGTTTTTTTTTTTTTTTTCAAAATATTTCAATTAAATTTTTTAATTGAATTTGCGAATCTGCGAATTTTTTAATTGAAATCTGATTTTAGTTTTTTCTGTATAGTGTACTTAGATCCTTAAGTTTTTGGAGGTGAAATGATTTTTTTTTTACTTTTTTTTGTAAAATCAACCAGAATTTCAGTGAAAAATCATTAGAATGATATTTTTGCCAATAGTTCATCAACGAAAGGTATGAAAACAATGAAATATCCAAGAAAAAATTAGTTATGGAAAATTTAAGTTTTTCCATTTTCACCATCAGAAAAAATAACACAAATATTTTTCTTCCATTACCAACTTTTTCTTGGATTTTTCATTGTTTTGTATCTTGTGTTTATGAACTATTGGAAAAAATTATGATTCTGATAATTTTTCACTGAAGTTCTGGTTGATTTTGTAAAATAAAAAATTAAAAAAATTCGTAAAAAATAGAGCCCATCATTTCAGCACTTCCAAATTCACACAGTCACTTAAAAAGGGACCTAAAAATACTACTTTAAATTTTAAAAAATTAATTACTGTAATCATTTCGAAAATCAAAAGAAAAACATTAAAATTGTAAAAACCTTAAAACCTAACCTGGCTATAACGTACCAATTACCTTCAAAGCTAGGTACATCACATTGAAATTGGTCAAGTATTTCAGGAGTTACAGGCGATTTTTGTTGAAAAAGTAGTAATTTTTTCACTGTTTAATTTGTCATAAATCGTAAAAAAATTTATATTTTTTCCAAAAATATGTATACAATATTTTTATGAGAAGAATACACACGCAAACTTTCAAAATAATCGCAGCTATCGAGGTCAAAAAACATACCGCTTGACATGGAGTGACTCATATGTGACTACCAATTTTATGATGTATTTACTGCAAACAATTCTTTCATTGGGAGACGAAAATATTTTACTAAAACAGAGCGTTATATTGAAACATGGCAATATTATTTTTTTTGACTCTATAGTCTTCGAAGCTTAAGCCTTTTGGCATTCCATCCAATCAATCTTCTACAACCAAATATTTTGGAATTTGCCACAAACATAACGCAAAACTTAATATACCGCCCGCCTGGTGGAGGAGCGCATAAACACGACAAATGAGTCCATCCATCCAGTCAGCCAGCCATCCATCCACACAAAATGGCACAAAACAACTGAACACAAAAAATAGAAAAACTTTGAATGCAACCAGAAACAGAGAAAGTACTTTCTGTACAAACACACGCCGCACACACACACATTCATAAAGGCAGACACAAAAGTTGTTGCAAAAAAAGTTTTGCATTTATTTAAATTTTAATTCGTAACAGCCTAAGGTTGAGAATTAAGTGCAGCAAATGTAATGGCAACTTTGAGCTCCAGATAAAAGACTAGCAGCAGTGGCTGAATATGAAAACTAGTGGCGCAATGAATGCGTGAAAGGATGGATGGATGATGAATGGACCGAACGAAGTGTATACCGGTAATAACAATAATAGCCGAAAGATTTGAAACCATTAGACTAATAGAAACACACTCGGAAATGGCCAGAGTATTTTGGTCTTTGGATAATGGATGGAGCATCTGATGATGGTGAATATATTTTTTGTGGACGAAATGGATTGGGAAAATATTAGACTAGAATCAGTCCGAGGATAATCTTGCAGATATTGTGTTTTTTTTGCAAACGATTTGGGTTTTAAATCTTAAATCTAACAGTGTTAATTTACATCCTAGCATACTATAGTATCTTTCAAGGACAATGTCATTCATACTAAAGTTATGTCGCAGCTTGCTGCTAACATGGCATTCTTTCATTTTTTTACATTAACATGTTTTTCCTTAAAAAATAGAATTATATAAAAAAGGAAAATCTTTTACATTTTTTTTCTTGATATTGTGTGTGTAAATATTTTCATTGAGGTTTCGAAAATTGAAGTTTATAAAATAAAATGAATGAAGCTTTATAAAATAATATGATTTAGATGAAATTCAAACATTTTAGCAAGAGTGGCTCAAAGTGCGGCTATATTAGCCACATTTTTTATATTAATTTTTTATATAATTCATTGCTTTTCTCAAATAGGTCTCGATTTCTTCGCTAGGGTGATAACTTTTAGAACACGTAACTAATTTTAATGAATTTTTATCTTGAAAGTCAAAAAAGGCTACTAATGCAACAAAAATTGAAAAAAAATCTAGATATTTTACATTTGTCTTACATCTTCAAATAGGATCATAAATTCTATGTTCATTCATAGATTTGACAATGATTTCTTCGTTAGAATATTAAAAACTATACTATTTGGAAATCAAAAAACTATTTATAAAAATTGTAGCTCTCATACCAACCTTTAATTTATTTAAATAAGCAGACATGATCGAACCTATACTCCCAATATAATAATACAAGTATTAAATATAACCACGAAAATTAGGATTCTAACATAACTAAATAAATAAAAACAATTTTAATATCCTTATCGAGTATAGTATATCAAAATATACCAGAAAAAGTTATACGTAGCCAACAAAATATATTTATACAATTGTTATATTCGTAATATTTATGATTAGACATTACCTTAAAAAGTACCCAAAGTAGGACCTCATAAAATATATGTAACAAAATAGCAAAACAATCCTTAAATTTTTAGATGTGGCAAAATGGTTAACTGGCCTGTTTCAACACAACTTTGCAACTAATATGCCTTCGACTTTTCTTTTTATATTCAAGCTCATATTTATTGATCTATATAAACTTAAAAATTCGAATATAATCTGCAACTAACTTTTTAATTTAATTTCTAGCGTATATACTAATACATTTGAAGAACTATGTGGTAATGTATATGAATAGATTTCTTTTTCCCAAAAAAGAAAAAAAGAAGTTTTTAAAATTTTTGAGTATAAGTTACAAACCAATACTTATTTGTAAAAAATAATATTGATTAGACTTAAAATTAAGCAGAGTTATTGACTGGTGTTTAACGCCGTATTAGCCATATTCATGGTTCCTAGTCCTATTTGATAAAACAGGAGATGAATAGATTTATATTTCCCAAAAAAGGAAAAAAATAAGCAGAGTTATTGACTGGTGTTTAACGCCGTATTAGCCATATTCATGGTTTCTAATCCCCTTTGATAAAACAGGAGCCTATCATCACTAAAAAGGTCTGTAGTAGTAGTCCGTCGTTAGTCTCTGCAAACTGCTGTCATACAGATGGCTGACCTTAATCAGTTAGTTTTCTAGACAGGATGTCGTTTCTAAAATGTATATTGATGTATTCCTCATCAATCCTATCAAAATCTATGGTGCTATAGATGGTTCTGGTCGACAGTTGTAAAGATGTCTGCTGAGACGAAAGACTTGACTGGATCCCAGAAACGTCCTTCTTCAAATTCTAAGTTTTTCCATATGGTGGAATTAAATAGCATACCATAGAGAAAAAAACACAGGCCTCTACTCTAACATTTAGACCAGACATCATCGGAAAGCCGACAACTCCAGAAGACATTTATTCACAGAGTTCATGAATTCATGCTTTTGACCTACATTAGGGTAGGTAATATATAATAAGTGATACATTTTTCTGGTAGGTATTGTCGAGTAGAGCAAAAATCTACATTTGAAATGTATCAGACAAATCTATCAAAAGCTCCAGGTTTCTTCTTTTTATATACGATGAGAAAGTGAAAATCTGGTGATAACCAACTAAATTACAGACTTATAAGCGTGCAATGTTACGAAAATCCTGTTTTTTACCCTAACTCAAGATACTGTGGGTGTCTGGAAAATTTCAAATACAGATTCTTGTTATACACGCCAATACCTTCCAGAAAAATAATAGCACTTCTCAGAGTTTTTGGACCGCCGCACGGTGTAATTATCTCAGAATTCGCATCGAAGAATAGGAATGAAGCCTTTCATAAATATAATAAAATCATTCAGTATATTTATGATATAACAATAAAAATGTGCTTTGATCTTATGAATTAATATAATAATATAAAGTTTGATCTAACCAACAGTTACAGATTTTAGCTTGACTTATATATTTCTTTGTCAAGTCTAACAAGCAAAGGTCAACAATTTTGCAAAAGAAAATTCGTTTAGTGCACCCGATTCATTTAATAAAAATGAAAGTAGAGGATACAACGAGAGGATTCCAATAATTGGGATGGATGTTTCCGGGTAATACGATCGTAAAATTCTATACGAAATTGTCGTACATTGAACATTTTGATGTGGATACACAGTTTTTGCATAAATTTGTCCCGAGTCATGGCTTGATTACCTGATATTCTCCCCTAAAATTGGTAACGCCAAAGATCTTGTCAAGACCAAGCCATATTTCACTTAATCATCCCATCCATATTCATTTTATTTCGTGGTAATAAAACCATATTTCTTCCCTGCCATTCAAAAAACCCTGCGCCCTTAATATAATGAAGCAATAATAGTAAAATCTTTCTCTTTATCGCTGGCCCCAAAATACCTAAATAAACTTTTAATACCACAATGGAGCAGCATACAGCAGCAGCTAAAAATTGAAAGTAAAAACCTTAGTGGACAATAGTAAAATAGAACGGGAAAGAAATGCAAGGCTGTCTGTCCGCCCATCTCCCCGCTTCAATCATAAAAAATGGCCAAAGTATGAGATAAATGCTGAAATGACCCTTGACATAAAATGTAAATTCTGCCAATGTCTTTGTTTCCATCATAACCGGCATCAACATCATCATTAGTTTTGCTCATCATCGTCATCCTCAGCTAGCCATTATTATTTTCCATGCACCCTTTAACGGCCACGATGATGGCCGCACAATAATAAAAAAACTGAAACTAAAAAGTTTCTTTTTACACCAGCACACACTGCCTATACATACCGATGTACTACGTGTGTACGTATGTACTGTATGTATGTATTCATGATCCTTACAGTTTATAGTTTTTAGTTTTATTACTTTCAAGTCTTACATTTCTATTTGGGACATTTTACGCAGATGAAATACCAAAAAAAGTGCACTGATATCCTCAGACATGCCGTCATGCAAAACAAAAACGTTGAAACAGAAAATATTAAAATATTCTTAAAACTTAAAATGTCAAAATTAATTTCGAAAGTAATTAACGTAGAAACTTTTTATGTCAACATTTCATTCCTTCGGTTTTTGGGTTTTTTGTGTGTTCACCATCGTCGTTGTCTTTGTACTTGCCCTGTAGTCAGCAAAGGAATCATGTAGTTGTATGGAACAAAGGTGTAATTAGTTTGTCATGTCGTTTGCAGCACCTTGAAATCATCATCGGAAACCCCGTCGTGTTAAAATTCTAAGTCGATCTGTCATTGTTCGTCTCTCCATCCGTCATAGCGGACAAAAGGAGCTAAGGTGTATATATATCCGCACATCTGTTGGAACTGAAAATTAGTAAAATCAGACCACAGGGAAAAATGTTTCCCTAACAAGGACTGAAAATACCCACTTGAATTTAGTATATTTAAAAAAAGATTTGAATTTTGAAAAATAATTTTTTCATTTTTCAAATAACCCGAAAATTAAATTTCATCCAAAGGACGATATTCCATAAAATAAAATTGAAATTAAATGAAAAAGTTACCCTTTTGGAGATAAATGCTTTCATAAATGCAATGTAGACGGACATACCCCAGATGAGATATATTATTATACACTCACTCTACAGAGTAGGAGGGTATATATCATTTGGAAAAAAAGTGTAACTCATTGAAAGAGTGACTTTACACCATAAGTATGTTTGGACGAAATCCGTTTGATTCCATGACTTTTTCAGCTATTTGAACCATGTCCGTCCGTTTGGCTGTTGTGCACGATAACTCTCGAAAGGAGATAAGGGATCAATTCAAAATACATAAATAGTCTATATTCCTATGGTAAATTAAAACCAATGTAACTTCCAAACGGATATTCGGAATCAGCCATATTTTAGTATTTTATAAGGTATTTATAATCACTTTAAGCGGTTATTGCCACGCCCCTTCTAGTACCTACCTCACAATTCACCCTAACCTACCTAAAACTAAAGCTATTGTATTTGACATTTGGTAATGTTTGGTTAGACCTTGCATTCACCTGGAATATGACCGATATTGTCACACCCCTTCAGGTACATCCCACACAAATTGACAAAAGCTCTGGTTAAAATAAAATCGATATAACTTCCGTTCGGATTGTCGAAAACAATTGCAATTTGATATTTGATAATTTTTGTATAATTACCTATAAAATATTTATGCTTGCCATATCCTTGGTAATTCTTTATAACTTCTATACTGGTGCCTGGAATCTACTATGACTTGATATTTGATTAGGATTTTACAAGTATATGGAAGTTGGGACCATGTGCCGCGAAGCTTTTACCAAACCTTTCACACAAATTATCCGCTCCTATGTAAATGTATGGCCTTACAACATCCATACCTGTTTATCCGACTGACGCTTACGTACTTTTTTTCATATTAAAATTTAACCAATTTTTTGCCTATTTTTCATTTGCTTGATTTTTCATTTATTTTAGGACATAATTAAACTTTAAATTTTGCATAATTTCTGATTTTTAGGTATTTTTTTAGCTTTTCTTTTGAGAGTACTCAGGGATGAAAGCGGCACTTAAAGCCCTTTTACTTGTTTTCATTGTCCCCCCTCCAAGATTCCTTCACTGTTTTGCCTAATGTAATTTACTATGGCTTCTGCATTCCTTAACCACATAATTTGACAAATTTTCGACAATTCTTTGGACCCCTTGAAAACATGTTGGAGGGTGTATGCAATTCAACACAGCCCAACTAAATGTAATGTTGTACTTGCTTTTCATTTTCTCTTTTTTATGTAAAAACTTTTTGCCTGTGTGCAATATGTGTGAGTGTACGCGCCAGGGTGTGCACGTATGTGTGTGTGTGCAAAGAATTGTTACTGGAAGTGGTAATTCAACTTACAGAGAACATAACTTTGTCTGTTTTGGCCTCTGCTGGCAAATTTTATGGTGTCAGAAAGCAGTGGTGGTCATTCAAAGAGCAGTGATACATATCATCAAAACATGCATAGAAATTTATGCTATAAAAATCATATTAATCAAAAAGCAAATTAATACGAAAACAATTCGAAATCGGCCTAGAAGAAGTAAATATTGCTGTAACAATCATATTCGTATTGTGGAAGGAACCTCAATTGGAGAAATTTGTGTGGCCGGGGCAATACCCCAAGACAAGACAAAAGCAATACAATACTGGATGATATATCAGCGATAATGCCAGATCATCCGAAAGAAATATAAATGATATCGCCAAAGTATCACTTGGAAGATAAAAAGGGATATCGCCAGATAAACACCTAGAAGACGCAAAATGCAAAGTTTTCATATTTTAATTCAAGCAAAATGGCTAATTGCTTGAAGTGGTGAATGAAGAACTACATTAACAACATAATTGATAATAAATATCAATAAACAAAATATCATTTTTATTATTTTCTTCAATATGATAAATGGAATAAATGGCAATACCACGACATCTACGTGGATATATATCCTCCAAAAGGTACTTAGACTGTTGGTAAAAAATTGTACATTTCCAGATCATCCGGAAGAAATCGTAGATGATATCGCCAAAATATCACTTGGATGGTAAAAAAGGGGATATCGCCAGATAAACACCCAGAAGACACAAAATGCAAAGCTTTCATTTTTTAATTCAAGCAAAATGGATAACTGCATGAAGTGGTGGAAGAAGAATTACAATAAAAATATAATTGATAATAAATGGAATAAACGATATCTACTTGGAGTTATATCATCCAAAAAGTACTTAGACTGATGGTAAAAAATCGTACATAGGGATGTGTTATCAAATTAGTGATAGCATTTTTCTTGGCATCAATCCAACTGTTTAATGAAATGTTATCAATATCCAATTAGAAGTATTCGAATAATCCAAATAATTTGGCCTTTTTAATATTCAATCCCTGCATTTCAACTTTTTTAAAAATAAAATATTGTTCTTTTTTCGAATATACAGATATTGGGCCAAATTCATAACACCAAGCGACAATCTAACATTTTTCTACTGGACCTGATCAAGATCATATACATATGAAACTAGATATCCTATGTAGTTTATCTACATATATACTATATATATTCTGTTTTCTATTTGGTGATCTTTTCGCCTTTTTACAGGACTTTTAATTCAGATATTTTAATAATTTATTTTCGTACTTTTGCTAGCCATATAAAGGCGATATGAATATCAAATGAAAGAGAATGATGTTTGTTAAAAATACTTCAAAATTCATGGATCTATCTTTATTAGTTTAGCATTACCAATCATTTCAAATTTTCCCCATAAGTTTATTTAGTTATTCATGTTTTACTTGTTAATGGGGAAACTTGAAATGAATGATAACGCTGTACTAATACAGTTAGAGGCATGAAATTCAAAGAACTTTTTAATAGATGTTCTTCTCTTGGATTTGATACCCATAATGTATTTGTATGTCTCGCAAAAGTGCGAAGATAAATTATTAAAATAACTAAAGGGTGATTTTTTAAGAGCTTGATAACTTTTTTTAAAAAAAAACGCATAAAATTTGCAAAATCTCATCGGTTCTTTATTTGAAACGTTAGATTGGTCCATGACATTTACTTTTTGAAGATAATTTCATTTAAATGTTGACCGCGGCTGCGTCTTAGGTGGTCCATCCGCTTAGTCCAATTTTGGCATTTCCACGTTTTTGAGTAACAGAGACCCAATTGGTGCGAACGGCGACGAATCGAAAATTGGTGGTCATCATTAACACTGGCCGATACAGCTGCGATATTTTCTTCAGTTCGCACTCTACGTAAGCGTGTTGGTGGTTTAATGTCCAACAATGTAAATTTGGTGCGAAATTTAGTCACAATAGCCCGAATAGCCGCTTCAGTGGGTCGATTAAACTGACCATAAAATGGAAGCGCGCAATGAACTTTCTTAACAGAGCACGCATTTTGATAATAAAATTCAATAATTTGCAAGCGTTGTTCGTTTGTAAGACGATTCATGATGAAATGTCAAAGCATACTGAGCATCTTTCTCTTTGACACCATGTCTGAAATCCCACGTGATCTGTCAAATACTAATGCATGAAAATCCTAACCTCAAAAAAATCACTCTTTATATCCTTTTAAAAGTCATATACTTTCGTGTGTATACGTTGTAATCATTCATCAGAAGTTTAAAAGAGAAATTTTTATGGGAAAACATACTTCAAACATTTGATAAATTATTATGAATATGGCCGCTATATTTCAATTGATGTAATTACAGATCAAAAGTTATATATCTGAAAACGTTTCCATTTGTTGAGGCCCCATGCTCCACCGGCAGCCAGAGGACGAAGAAGAACTGCATCCAAACATTTGTCCATATCAGTCTCAAATATAATGCGATTGAAGCAAATTAATTGCTGGGACGATTATTAGATGTATTTTCTGATCAACAGACCTCTGCTTTACTTTTGCCCATCTTGGTTGGGTAAATCTCTGCTGACTGTTGGCATAGTTCACTGTGTCTGTGAACTACGACAACGTGGGACATTTTTAAAAGCACACACACAAACACACAAATTTAACAAATTCAAGTAATGTCCATGCATTGCGACGGTTGTCACTGGCGTCTGTGTTTCATCTGCAATTGTCCGCAAGCCCTGATGTCACTGGTGTCGTCGTCGTCTCTACGTCCTCTTGTACATTTTATCTTTCTCTCTCTATCTTGTGTCCTTATGCTCCTTTGTACTGTCCCCTGCTACTGATGTCTCTTGTTTTTTTTTTTGGGGAGAGACTATGCAATGCTCACGGTCATTAGTTAAATTAAATAGAAGTTGTCATATCAAATAGTTTTAGTGCTGTGTGTTTTTTATTTAAATTCTTTTTAATTTCTCTTGTAAACAATTTGCCAAGATCTCCGGCTATTGTTCTGTTTATTCGTGCATCCATGTCCTTTACCTCTCGTTCGTCGACCGGTGGCCTTAGAACACAAAAATAAATGTAATACAATGAAACGAAGAGGAAGTGAAAGATGAAGAGGAAGAAGTGTGACGAGTATGACCTTTGTCATAATTAAATGTTGAAACATTTTGTGTGACGCACCATTTCAACAAATTCAGCAGGAAAAATACTTAGCAAGAATGCACACTCCCTCTCCCCGCTTCGAAATGTCTGTGTCAAATTTTAGGGGACTTTTAATTAAATTAAATTGAATTAAACACAATTAAAAGCATAGTTTCGTTCAGGGAAATTACAAATCTTGATGTAACTACTTCTTTAAGCAGAGCATATGTGTTTCCATATGAAAAGTATTTCTCTATTAAAGAAAAAGTTTTGCCACAAAATATCAACCACATCGAATTGCTAAATTGAATGGCTGGATTCAGATTTAAATTGGACA
Organism: Polietes domitor; assembly: GCA_947397865.1. Lineage (NCBI taxonomy): Eukaryota > Metazoa > Arthropoda > Insecta > Diptera > Muscidae > Polietes > Polietes domitor. The sequence continues at coordinate 39,155,108 of OX377621.1, forward strand.
AATTCCAAGTGAAGTTTAAATCGCAGTTTCCTACGGAACTCGGTGACCGAAGAAAAAAAATGATTCCGGTCAAAGGTTTGTGGGATGCTAGAGTTAAGACCAGATAATGTGATATATGTCCCAAAATTCCCACTAAGTGTTGTTAAATCAAGTAAAACGTCGCTTTGCTAAAGGAACAACAAACTGAATATACACTCTATATATGCTGAAGGGTATACAAATAATAATATGCCTGCTGATAGTTCTGGGCTGTTAAAATTGAAGTTTTGCGCGAAAGATCAACACTTTTTCATTGTCGAAAAATATACTTAAAATAAATATGTATTTCAAAAATCTAATTGATCTGATTTTCGTTTTTATGGCTTCGTTAATAGACAAAATTATCACACTTGGCGCTCAGAGTAATTCTTGAGTTTCTGTAGTTAGGACCATTCTCCTTCGAAAATGTATATGTTGCCCACTATCGTTTTTGCTCCAAAATTACAACATATATATAGGGTGGGCCATTAAAAATTTCAAATTATAATCGGCTGTAAAAAAGTACTGATAATTTGTTCAAATTTCTGGTTTTATTGGAAAGGTTGAACTTTGCCATTTAATAATGAAATGAGGTACTGCCCAGCCAGTCGTGGTAGTCACGATAGTCAGTACCTCATCCGATCAACCAAATTTTTCAGTACATGACCCAATTATGCCGCCAGCCCAAAATCCACACCAAACAGTGACACGTGGTGGATGCATTGGCTTCTCAATAGTCACGTGTGGGTTCTCTGAACCCCATATGTGGAAATTTTGCTTATTGACATAGCCACCGAGATGAAAATGAGCTTCAACATCCACCCTATCCTTGAAGAAAGCGTTTAACGTTTCATCTCCATCAGTCAGAGTAATCATGAAAGTTTTAAAATAACTTTTTCCATTTAATTAATTACTTGTCTCCTTTACATATGAAATTTTCTCATTGTAAAATCAAAAATATCAACAATTATTTAAATTTGTTCCTCCACTGCACAATTGCCTTTAGGATTTTCTCAATATCACTGGATTAATTAACCAGTGACACGTGGTGGATGCATTGGCTTCTCAATAGTCACGTGTGGGTTCTCTGAACCCCATATGTGGAAATTTTGCTTATTGACATAGCCACCGAGATGAAAATGAGCTTCAACATCCACCCTATCCTTGAAGAAAGCGTTTAACGTTTCATCTCCATCAGTCAGAGTAATCATGAAAGTTTTAAAATAACGTTTTCCATTTAATTAATTACTTTTTGTGTTAATTTTGAGACACCCTTTACGAAGTCTCCTTTACATATGAAATTTTCTCATTGTAAAATCAAAAATATCAACAATTATTTAAATTTGTTCCTCCACTGCACAATTGCCTTTAGGATTTTCTCAATATCACTGGATTAATTATTAAAATTTCATTGGGACTGAGTTGCATCTTTAAATTTCTTAAAGTTTTACATCCTCGCTCCCTCCCCACGCCATTTGTATTGTGTTGCTTGAAGTGTATGCAACACTACCATTTGACTACAACAAAAACCAACTCATTTAGCTAAAGTACAATTATGTTGCACAAAGCTCAAATATTATTTACCTGCAGGCGGTAAACACACACGAACACACTCTCCCACACACATGTATACATTCTCTAGGACTCGCATATCAGTGAACAGCTAACGGAGTATCTCAACCGCACAACGTACTTCTGCAGGAGGAAATGCCATATCAACATTTAAAGAAATGTGCATGCGGCTGTATGGGTTTACACACACTCACATACATCCATATATCCCATTTATCCCCACACACACACACCCACCCACCAGACATAAGAGCATGACTGCATGCTGGCATGAATTCATGCAAGCATGCATGCGTGAGTTCCTATTTAGGTATGCCTGTGTGTGTTCGCTTGTATGACGTACAAGTGTATATCTAACATCTTGAGGTTGTGTTTAGGTCAGATTGTATGTATGTGTGCATTGCACATACACACATACTTATGTATGCATATTTTTAAGGACGACTACTACAAGCTGTCATAGTTAAATACAAAGAGAAGCTCAAACAAACGTAGCAGAGGAGAAAAAAACAAAGCATAGCTACCGCCGTAACTTACAGTGCATCTCATAGAGAGGCAATGTAGGATATTGAATCGGAAATATCATCATTACAAAATTTGTCTCAGTAACTTCGACATTTTTCAGATGGAATTATTCCTCAAAAATTTGAACGCATCTATCAAAGAAGTAGGTTTCCAAAACTCAAGTATTTACTTTAAACAACATGGATCTTTACTAAACAAAAACTTGTTTATTCTAAACGAAGTGGTCTTCGATATTCAATGTGAAAATGTTGTCGCCAGAGTCAATAGCCTTGCAAAAATTGTCTCAGAAATATATATATGTAGAATAACCTTAAACCGTCAGAATAACCTTAAGTCCTCATGGCTCAATAAAAATTGTCCAAATTTAGTTGTGAGGCGATTTCAATCATAAAACAAGGATTCTTGTCTACAAATTTGTTTTCCTGGCTTTAAATCATTCTATTAATAAGAAGCATGTTTTGAATATACAAAGGAACAAAAACTGCAAAAATAAATTAAAGTAAGTGTTATCAGATTCAAATCGAATCAAAACTCAGAACAGAGGCTGTGTCTTACTTCTCAAAACGTCTGAACTTTTCAAAAAGTTTGTTAAGCATTTGCAGTACATTTGCAATACGAAGCATGTTTTGAATATACAAAGGAACAAAAAACTGCAAAAATTAATTCAAGTAAGTGTTATCAAATTCAAATCGTCTCATAACTCAGAACAGAGGCTCAAACTTATCAAAACGTCTGACTTTTCAAAAAAATTTCTAAAATTTTGCAGAAATAATTGCAACAACTGTAGGTAGATTGCGGTTGTGAAAATGAAGACTCGTTTAAGAGTGAAACAATTTTCCCGTATAAGAACTAAATCACATTTCCTAGGAGAAGGGTTTCGGACGGCTTATAAAAAATGTACTAAAATGTGCACAAGAATAATAATAGAAGGCATAGGTTTTGAAAAAATATAAATTGATTCTTCGGTTTTTCTGGCACATATGCATGTGTTTGATTGCTGTAACAACTTTGCAAATATCAACATTAAATTATATTTTGGTGTAACGCTCCATTATTAAGAACCTCGAACTCCCACAAAAACTTGTTCGTCAATATCGCTCAATTGTACTGTAAAATTGACGAGAAAATCAAATTGTATGTACATTTTTGGAAGATGCTTTGTATATTCAAACTTTTAAGATAATTGGACGTACATTTACGACAGTTGCCGTTAGTAAGTGCTAAATGAGCCTATATTTATTTTAAACTTGGTCTACAGTGTGGGAGGTTGAATCCGAAATACAGAACAAAGTTTTCGGAAGGTACTAAAATCTATAAAATGTTAATACATTATTCCTTTCTCCAAGCTGTAGGGCGCCCCAACTTTCATAGTTGCTAAAATACAGAAATATTTGAAAAAATCATTTACTGATGACAAATATATTTAACAAATATTTCTGATAACTTGAAATTTGTTCAACCTCAATAAAATTTGAAAATTGTTCGCCCTCTTGAGGAAGTGACTTTCCTTTGGGACCCACTATGCAATTTGTGTATGCTTAAACAGTTGTATTAGGGAGGATCTTTTTGTATGGAATTTGAAACAAAATTGATTAAGACGTTACTTGAAAAAAAAAAACATATCGAATCCTCGCGGATTTTTTAATTATTTTTATTTCAATAGGATATGCCTTGATTGTTAAAATATTCCAAATCATTTTTACATATCACTCCGATATATTCATATCATATGTAGAGTTCTCAGTCTCTGCACTATAATGCTATTTATATAAATATACATTTAATATATAAATGTAGATCTAAAGTTTACATAAAATATTAATTATATAGAAAAATAAATACTGTTGAAGTGTGCATAATTCCACTGAAGGAAGCATGAAGTATAAATGGTTAAAGTGTTTTTTATCGTGCCCGAAAAATGAATAAATTAAAGAATATATATTTTCTTTAATTATAACAAGGAGAAGTTCATTGTTTTTGCTCAAACATCCCTGAAGATGATCGTCGAGGACGAGCTAAACATTGGAAAATTATACATAAAAGCAATTTAAAAGAAATTAAACAGTTTTTTATTTGTTCATAGCCGGAAAAATAAAAATATATATTTTAAGAGGGATATACATTTTACATTTCTACTTGATATTTTTCTTCTGATTTTTTTATGGATTTTTTCATAAAAAACACATTTTTTTAAATATATTTTTTCACATTTTTTGGCGAATGTTATAACGATTTGTAGCCCTTAACGTAGTTTGTAGTACCAATATTAAAGATACCTTCGACGAAAATTATAATTTTATTAATAAGCTAATCCATAAAAAATGTTTATGTCGATTCTATGAGTCAGTATGTATCAATACACACATCATTGAATCTTCTCTTGTCACAAACTTTTGACCTGAAATAACTTCATAGAATGAAATCCAATGACGTTGAATAACATGATCTAGGTGATCGTTGAATCAAAGAAGCGCATAATCAGGATATGTCTCATGCAGTAATTGTATTCTGTCACAATAACATAAGGGTACTCTGAATCTCAAATATGACAATATTTGCAATTAAAGAAGCCATTAAGACGAATGTAATTTTGTTCCAAAGAACACTGTCCAATGTCCGCGAATTTTGTATTCTTGCAACAATTGCAGCTTTTTCGCGACATACTATATGTTACAAGCGACATTGGTTATAAATACAGATGCAAAACATAACCCGAACCCGTTGGATAAATCGCGAGAAAATTGTAAAACAAAAATGTCATGCATACAAATCATGGTAGACATATCTCCCGCAAAAATGAAAATTTTGCAAAAATATCCAATTTGTATTTTGTGTTTACCGCACAATTGTTGTCGAAAAAATAGATCTTCCTAAAAACGTGAACCAATTTTAACCCTAGTAATTTTGTTGTATAAGCTGACGTGTAATTTTGCTACTTAAGCGGGAAGAGCATTATTTACAACTATGAAGATTTCCGTGACCTCCAAGGAAATGTTCCGGCAAATTTTTTTCGTAGAATATTTTAATCCTTTTTTCTCAAAAAATTATTAAATTGACTCATAAAGAGAGGAGCAAGAGGGTTAAGATCTTCCACAAAAATGATCTCATAAAATTCCACAATATAGTTCTGACAATAAGAGTTCTCTCAGGCATTAACTTTCAACCGTTTTTTTTTCATTTATTTAATGTTCCCTTCGACTTTGACTCACTGTAAAAACGAACTCAGACCAGCTGGACTATACGTTTATTCTACAAAAATGATCTACTCAACATACCCTTTCAGAATTATATGCTCGCTACTCTGTTCCAAAAATGCTGGTGGACATGCGGAAATAGGGAAATTCACATATTGTTTGAGAGGTATTTTTTGCTGTTTTCAATAAATGACTCCTTTAACCAATTTCTTAAAATCCACCTACATTTCCTAACCATGTTTCAATTCGATTGTCTTCCTTCGACGATTAAGAAAATCAACCCACCCTACGATATATTCTAAATATATAGAATGCATGATTTTATCGATGTACATTGCACCATCCAACCATATATGTATAATCATTTGAATGTATGTAAGCGTGCACTTTGGCGTATGTATTTTTAAAACCATGACGACACAGCTACGAAGACAACGCACTCATTATGGTACATCTAAACTAAGGAAAAGATAAGAATTGCATCAGCTTTAAAATTGAGCAAAAAGCTAGAAACAAAAAAACACAAAAGTGAATGACAAAAACAACAACGATAACACAGCGAACCGAAAAGTGAAAACTAACCGGGTAAAGTGTTAGTAATAGATGATAAAAAACGCATACTAAGAATTGCAGAGATTGCCATCACACACACACACTTATCTCTAGAGGTAGAGGAGGAGGATGAGGCAACACAAGCCAACAACGTTTGTTTAGTTAACAAGCAGCATAAAACTGTCAAAAACACTCACACGCAGGCACACACACGCGCCTCGCACACACATACATGCAACAGATAAAACATGTGACATATACGAACGAGCGCATTCCCATGCACAGAATATAAAGCAACACTTGTTCGATACACAGGACACTTCTCTGTACGCTTCACTGACATTTATTGACAAAAGGAAAACAACGAAACGAGAAATTCAGCATTTTCATTTTTCTCGTTCTCTCTCTCTCTCTATCTTTCGCTGGCGAATATTCTGACGTAGGCATGAGGCAAGTGTTCTCTTTTGTATGCCCCGCTGCGTAGTATATCCCGTGTTTTCATTCACTTAAACACATGATGATGGTTTCCCTAAATGATTTCGTAAAGATCCTTGTGCAACAGAAGAAGAAAAAAACGATGACCTTATTCTCTTCGCAGAGCTAGAATGAAGGGTTATCATCATCATCTGGCAGAGTTTACATTGCTAACATTCGTGATATAATGTCATGGTGCACAGTGGTAGATGAGAAACAAACATTTGAAAACTTAATGAGAAAAAAATGAGTAAATCGCATTTGGACCTAAACAATCTTATTTTCGCACTATTCTATCTTCAACGGGGGCAATTTCGGTCTGGCAAAAGTTGTCTTGCAACAACTTTAAGCTTGCTTAATATGTATTTCATTCCTTCCAGTTTTAACATCTTAATAAAGCAGGGAAACCAAATTTTCTAATAAAAATATTGTGTGCAAAACCTCTAAAAATGTATAAGAGACAGTTCGACAAAGTCAAAAAAGGACAGTAAACAAAAATTTGTAAAACGAAAAAGATATTTTTGTCTGTGTATTATGAACTATTACATAAAAATATTTCAAAAAAAATATAAAATAAAAAAATTCTTTGAAATCCCAAAATAAGAAAAGTGATCAATTTTGGATAATTACACTGTCCGATATTCCATCACACTTGAACCAGATGATATACATCTGAAAATATAGGTGAAATAGAGTTAATTGGCTTTTTTAGTTTTTCATTTTCTCATCTTTAAAATAACTACAAAATTCCAAAGTATACAATTTTTCAAAAATTATTTTTAATACTTATACGTACCGCCTGACACCGGTATAAATGCCAAATCAAAGAAGGGAATATGTGCTAAAAATACTTTAAAATTCAAGCTTCTATCTGTATTAGATTAGTATTAACAACCATTTAAAGTCTTTTCTCTTAAAAAAAAAAAAAACAAGATATGAATAAACTAGAAAAACTAAAGGGTAAACTTGAAATAGGTGTCAATGCTGAACCAATACAGACAGAAGCATGATATTTAAAGTATTTTTAATAGATATTCCCTTCTATAGTTTGACACTTATACCGTTATACATAGGATACGAACAAGTATATAAAATTATTTTTTGAAAATTTGTATCCTTTTTAAATTTGTAGTGCTATGAAGAGGCAACAAGATGAGGAAATGAAAAACTAAAAACGCCGAGTAGCTCCATTTTACCAATAGTTTCATACGTATACCGGATGATCAAGTGTAACGACTTTTTTTAAAAAAATGTCTTACGGTGTTATACCTGATCGTCCGATTACTTTTGCTTTTCCTAATTTAAATTCCGAAAAAGTATTTTCTTAATAGCAGATATGTCATGATGTCTCTTTGTGGACGTAAGAGAATTTTGAAAATCATGTTTTTAAATTTATAATTAAATAGGGGATTTTGCCGGTGCGACAAAACTTTTTTTCTAATAGCTGGGCCTATTTGAAGAAAATCTATGAATTTTTTATTTTTAATGTTTTTTTGGTGCAAACAAAAATCAATTTTTAAAATTTAAAAAGACTTCTCTTTCATTTTTCGTAGCCCTTATAATTGCCTTTAATGTAAGGAACTTGTAATCCCAAAAAAATAAAAATACTTTTGACGAAAATTTGAATTTAGTAAAAAATATTGTATTAATTTTAGGAATATATTGAGGCACACAAAAAATATATTTGGTTTCGGATACAATGTTATGTTGCATATTTTGTTAATGTTTTATTTCTTAGTTTAGACGTTTACAAGTGTGTAATGTAGGCAGATGTGTTTTTATTATTATTTTTTGCTGGAACCTACATTCGAATTCGATTAGAAAATGACTTTAAAACATTAAAAGCACGACTTCCAATTTATTGATTGTTTCTTATCGAAACATAATAAATATTATAACTTTTATAATATTTAGGATTAAATATATTTATTCCTTTCACTTCTATGGTTTTTTGTTTTTTTTTATTCAATTATTATAAAACATTTATTGCCAAATTGTTTCTACTTTCGAGCCACTGTGCTCTAGCGCAACTCTTATTGCAACCACCTTCATTTTAATACGCTTGAAATGCTTCGAAGAAAAACTTTTTGTTGTACATTTTGTATTATTTTCACATTTGCTTTTTAGACATCGTATTCATGTGATGCATCCAAAAAAACCATCCAACAACAGCGGAATACATGATGGTGGGTGGTTACATGTTGACATACATGCGTGTCTTTTCATTTCTCCCGGTTATACGAAATTTTTAAAAAAGAAAATTATTTTTCCAAAATTAAATGATATAAAAAAGGAACGCAAGGATGTTGTATAAATCTTCGCATATTCCTATAGTTTGAGTGTAGCTTTCCCAAAAGAAGTCATTAAAAAAGTTCGGTGGTTAAAAGACAACAGCAACAACGACGTTTTATGACTCTGAGTAATGCATGTTTCATTTCATTTTTCTTCTTCTTTTCATTCCAAAGAGAAACATAATTAAGTTTTCACGAAAATTTGCTCAGACTCAAAGGAGCTGTTTACATTGAAATTTTCAAAAGTTTGGAGGTTATGTCAAATATGTGCATAACGATATTTGTCAGTGAGTGGCAAGGTGAGGGAAACTTCGAACATAATTTTGAAGAAAATGTAATTGCGTAGAAATGAGTCGAATGATGGCAAAAATTATCAGTCAGAATTTATTTTAAATAAATCAATTCATCTTTGGACTGTGGAAGTATCAGTTCAAAATATGTGTGGTGTGGTTTTTAAAATAAATAGTTTCCAAAATTAATTAATTATTACACCGTACAATTTAAAAAAGTCGAAGATATACATCTGAAACTATAGATGAAATAGAGTTAATTGTTTTTTTAGGTTTTCATTTCCTCATCCTGTTGCCCCTCCAGAGAAACTTTGTACCAAAGGATACAGTTTTTCAAAAAATTATTTTACATACTTCTTGGAACCCTATGATAACCGTATTAGCGTCAAATTAAAGAGGAAAATATATACTAAAAGTACTTCAAATATCATGCTTCTATCTGTATTAGTTCAGCATTAGCATTTACTTCAAATTTACCCCTTAGTTTTTCTAGTTTATTCATATCTTGCTTTTTAAGAGACAAAATTTTAAATGGTTGTTGATATTAAACTATTACAGATAGTAGCTTGAAATTTAAAGTATGTGTAGCGCATATACTCTTCTTTGATTTGGCATTTAATGCGATGTCATAGGATGCGAATAAGTATTAAAAATAATTTTTGAAAAATTTTATCTTTTGGAAATTTGTAGTCCTTTTAAGCGGCAACAGAATGAGAATTTGAAAAACTAAACACGTCAATTAACTATATTTCACCTATAGTTTTAGATGTATATCATTAGGTTCAAGTTTAATATGTACTGTCGGACAGTGTTATAAAAATATTCTAAATGTTGTTTATATTTGTGGGGTTTGAAAGCAAAAAATCAATACTGATTTGGACTTACCCGAGAATCACAATGTGAGTGAGTCTGATGCTCACTTTCTGACTGCCACCACATTCTATCCTACCTAAGTGTAGGAAATCTTTAAAGTTGGTAGATGTATGACTTTACTTTATAAAAACCGAAGAATCACGCGAAAACTACAAACTTTTTAGCAACTTCTTTATAATGTCCTCATTTGTAAGGGTCTATCCCCTAAGGCTCACACAAAAACAATCAACTTTTTAATTATTCCCTTTATAATGACCCACATTGTATGGGGACTGTGTCATAATGTCACCTATTCCTATCACAAATTTTAGTGAATACTTTAGGATTTATCGCACCAGGAGTAGAAAAATTCTAGCTCCTACTCGTTTTACTGAAATATACATTAGAGAACTTGCTTACTTCCACACGGTTACTTGCGGCAAAGAACAAAATATTTGCTTTGACAAAATTTGCATTTTAGATTTTTTTTCATTTGCAAGAAAATTAAAATCCATGTTGACAGACCTTCTGTGAAATTATTTCCATATTTTGCGACATTTCCAAATAATTTTGCGGAAACAACAGCCAACATATTTGTATTCTCTTTAAACATCTCGGCATAGAAATTCTGCCTTTGTGTGGGTGTTTTTACCTTGTCGTCATTATTCATTTGAATATTTGTTGTGCTACATTTTTTCATTATACATTTTGAAGATTTACGAGTAAAACTCATGTGAATCTGATAGCGAGCGAGCGAGCAAGCTGGTGTGCACTTCACATCACACCTTTGGGTATTCGTGTGAATTATTACATGCAAATAATTTGCTCTGCATTGAAAATCACACACACATTCTCATCGCAGACAAATAAAAAACAATTAAACAGAAATATGTTTTCCTTTTCTTATTCCTACACACAACAAGCGTTAAGATTTATGATTACTTTGCATGAGATATCTTTTCTCTAATGATTTGAACACACAAGCACACCAAGAGCAGCCAGCCAACAAGATTAACATGAATGCATGAATTGTTTTTCATTACATTTTTGCCAGCAGTCATAACATGGATTGGGAACAATTGGAATAAAAAACACATAAAATATAATGGATTTGCGTTCGTGTGGGATTTCGAAAAATTCGTTTAGGACGACCTGTACGTGGGAGCGAAAGAAGCACACCTTGATTTTTGTTTCCTCGTTAATTGATTAATGTGGCGCTTACAATGTTGCATTGTTCATTAGGTCAGTTAAGCTGATATTTAGTATCTAAGTGAATTTCGCCCAGCAATTAGTGGCCGCTGTAATACCATGAATATTAAATTGTATAAAAGAACCACCTACGTATGATCAATATTAATTTGAAACATTGGGCGTATGACTAATATTAATATTGTTCTCAAGCGTATGAATTATATTGATGTCGCTTTATGTTAATCTGCATGGCAGGCGATTTTCAAGGACGTGCTTGATTGATTATTATAGAATATGTGGAACACTGTTCACTAGGTCAGTAATGCCGAATTTCACCCAAGAGATACCACAACAATTGGTTTCCGGCATAATACAATTAATAAATAATATGAATAACTTTAATATTCTTTTCAGGCGAATGAGTTATATTGATTTTCCTCAATCTTAATCTGCATTACAGGATTTTGAGGGAATTGACAACAGTACAAATATTTACTTGAGCGATCAATCAAGTTCGGCGAGCTGTGGCTAATTGATAAACACTTTTTCCAGAAAAGCCTTCATTATCAAATGACATTTTTTTAAATTCCACAACAATAGTTCCAATGATAATGATACACTGTTCGACAGTCCATATTACACTTGAACCAGATGATATACATCTGAAACTAATAAGTGAAATAGAGTTAATTGGCGTTTTTAATTTTGAATTTTCTCATCCTGTTGTCCCTTAATAGCACTACAAAGTTCCACAGAATACAATTTTTCAAAAATTATTTTTGATCAAAGAATGGAATATGTGCTAAAAATACTTTAAATTTCAAGCTTCCATCTGCATCAGTTTAGTATTAGCAACTATTTAAAGTTTTGTCTTTTTAAAAGAAAGATATGAATAAACTAGAAAAACTAAGGGGTAAACTTGATATAGATGAAAATGCTGAACTAATATAGATAGAAGCATGACATTTGATGTATTTTTAAGAGATATTCTCCTCTTTAATTTGACACTAATAACGTTATCATAGGGTGTGAACAAATATATTAAATAATTTGTCGAAAAAATGTATCCTTTGGATCTTTGTTGTCCTGTGAAAGGGCAAAAGGATGAGAAAATGAAAAACTAAAAACGCCAAGTAACTTCATTTTGCTTATAGTTTCATACGTATATCATCCGGTTCAAGTGTAACGACTTTTCTAAAAATTGTCGTATGGTGATATAATCAGGAAATTTCGGGACCTCATAATGTTGTTTAAATTAAGTAAAAACGGCATTAAGTTTGAACGGAAAAATATTAAAACCTTATTTTTGTTAAACTTTCGATATTTTTATACTAAAGGGTGATTTTTTAAGAGCTTGATAACTTTTTTTTTTTAAAAAAACGCATAAAATTTGCAAAATCTCATCGGTTCTTTATTTGAAACGTTAGATTGGTCCATGACATTTACTTTTTGAAGATAATTTCATTTAAATGTTGACCGCGGCTGCGTCTTAGGTGGTCCATCCGCTTAGTCCAATTTTGGCATTTCCACGTTTTTGAGTAACAGAGACCCAATTGGTGCGAACGGCGACGAATCGAAAATTGGTGGTCATCATTAACACTGGCCGATACAGCTGCGATATTTTCTTCAGTTCGCACTCTACGTAAGCGTGTTGGTGGTTTAATGTCCAACAATGTAAATTTGGTGCGAAATTTAGTCACAATAGCCCGAATAGCCGCTTCAGTGGGTCGATTAAACTGACCATAAAATGGAAGCGCGCAATGAACTTTCTTAACAGAGCACGCATTTTGATAATAAAATTCAATAATTTGCAAGCGTTGTTCGTCTGTAAGACGATTCATGATGAAATGTCAAAGCATACTGAGCATCTTTCTCTTTGACACCATGTCTGAAATCCCACGTGATCTGTCAAATACTAATGCATGAAAATCCTAACCTCAAAAAAATCACTCTTTACAAACTATCACGGCAACTTATTGGAACATGACTATTCTTTTTGGATAGATGTACTCAAGGTCATGAGTACAGATATTACTTTAGCGAATGTGGAAGCTTTGATATATATTTAAGAATGTCAAAAAAACGAGGTTTCGTATTTTCTTTACGTTGATTCCCATCGACTTTTAATTAATTAAATAAAACCATTCACAAAAACGTTAGAAGAATAATATAAAAAATAAAGCAAGCGACATTTTTGGGCATTTGAATAAATCGCTATGCAAACAACATGTCTTTATAATTTTAAATGTACAAAAACATGCAAAACTGTTGCTAAATTGTTACGCCCTCTAAAGGACACACCCACATAGTTATATACTTATATCTACATATTAAGGTGTGACAAATACGCCCATTTTCAGTACCGTTTAAAAGTAAATGTTATTGTTTCGTTAGTGAAATACTGTAAAAATTGTATAATATTCGACCATGCGTATAAACTCAGAGCATAGTTACAATGTAAATATATAAGCAGAAATCTTAAAAAATATTAGGGGTTATTTGGGGAATTTCAGTCCATTTTCATAGGAAAAGGATGTTACTATTTGTATTTCCTTTTCTTATATTGGCTATAAAAATAGAATTTATAAAAATCCTTTAATTTGCGCGTCCAGTAGTCAAAGGCATGTGTATACATCGCATTTTATGGATCAAGTTGCAGCTATTTTGTCTGTAGCAATTTAATCCTTTTTTGCTCGTCTAAACAGTCAATTTGACATACATATTACTCAAGAAGCAACCTTTGGTTGTTACAATTTTTGTCCCCTTTCCATACATTTCCCCTCTAAAAGTACAAATCACGTCTCACGTCTTCAATTGGTCAGGTCGAAAAGGGATAACCTTTTCCTCATGTTGAAATGCAGAAATCTTGAAAATAAAAATGTAAAAATATTTTCAGTCCTTTTTAGAGAAAACATGTCCCTCCGAATCGATGTCGGCCATATGAATACACAACAGAGATCTTCAATTGCTTTAATACTCAGATATTTTGTGGAAGAAATGTTCGTTGTGGACCGATTTCACTCATTTGCCGATACAAACCGATCTACAACTATTAAATATATTTTTTTGGAAATTTTGGACCTTTTGTTTTAATGTCTTACAGTTTTATGACGATGTGACCTTTATAGGGTCTCAGATCGATATTTGTAGGTGTTACAAACGGAGTAACAAACTTACTATACTGAAGAGTATATAAATATATATACAAACAGCTGTACTTGATACCGAGAAATTATAGTTCATCTTGATGCATTACATTAGTATGGTTTGTTTTATACACCATTAACCCTTAAATGCATTATTTAATGAAAAGTATAACCAAGGCTTCGGCATTCATTTTCGTGGGAAATGCATCATTCTCCGTGAAAGGTGGAAAATTAACGATTTGCGATGTGTACCACTTGTGGAAATTGTATTTAATTCTAAACAAATTTGGAATAAAATGCTAGCTCAGGATTCATTACCATTAGCAATGGTATTGGCAATCGCCCACTTCGGTGGTTCACTGAGATTTACAGCAAAATGCAAGCGAGCTGCAATGATATTTGAATGAAAGGCTTCTATTTAAAGTATTCGTAACCAAGTTTCAGTTCAATTAACTTGAAGGATATAATAAAACAAGTAAGACAAAGTCAGTCGGCTAAACCGGCTTATATATACCCTCGCTCTCAGAGAACATACCTATGGAAATTATAATAACTTAAATTGTATGTATGGTCGGAAGATTTGTGTGGAAGGTACTAGAAGGTTCATGGCATTTGGTCCTAGCTTCCCCAGTTATAAAACAATTGCAAAAACATGATCAAATATCAAGTCATAGTGGATTCCATGCACCAGTATTGAATGTATGAAGGATTTAATTTTACCTAGGATATACACAATTGTGTTGGAGGTACAAGAAGGGGCGTGGCTAAACAGTAAATATATTTTTTGGTTAAAAGTTATTATAAAAACATTTCTAAATATCAAATGATTTTGACTACCCGTTTGGAAGTTATATCGTTTTTTTTTTAAACCAAGGCGTATGTCACTTGATATGGGAGCTACCAGATGGGGTGTGGCAATATCGCCCATATTCCACATGAAAACGACGTTACAGTTTTTTCTGTTCCAAATGATATATACCCTCCTACTCTGTAGAGTGAATACAAATTCATGACAAGATCGCGAATTTATACAAACTCGTTATACCCTCACGGCAAAAATAACTGGGAGGAGCATGGCAACGGAAGTTTGCCTTCTATCAATAGGAGTTATTCCGACCAAATGTTTGTTCCAAAAACACCTCCGACCGTAAATGTGAAACGATAATTGATAACATGAATTATAAAATCACACCAAAGTTAGTATCCCTTTGCCATGTTCAGCTTCATCCTGATATAATTTATATTTAAGGTATTTTACTGCTGAAATTATTGTAAACAGAATTTATTCACTCTCCCTTTATAAATATGTTGCTATATCTACTCTGATTTTGCAACATGTAACTTGTATGAAATTTAGAATTCATAGTTTTTTTTCTTACATTCTTATCGATTTGTGTAATTATGGCCTTATCATTTTCTTTGGACATCCTTTCATAAAATACATACATTTTGAACAAATTATGAAAAATTGCTTTTACAATTTCCTTCAACTTCACTTGTTGTTGAACTTGTTATAAAAGTTAATAATGTTAATGTTCACATCGATTGCTTTCTGTTTTGATGTTCTTACACGTTCTTACATGACTGACCATTATGATAAAGCAGCATATACATGCATACATACATACCTAATAAAAATTAATTATTTATGTATAAAATATCCTTGAACATAACTTGATTGCATACTTCAACATGTGTAGAGATGAAACACACACCGAGAACATACCAACAAGAAGACCGACAGAAAGATATTCAGAGCGAGTCGTACAAACAGATAGACAGACAGTCAGTCAGACATTTGCAGTGCATGCCACTCATGTGGAAGGAAACTGTTCATCTGTTGTGTTCAGTGTTCGGTGCTCTGTTCATTGGCAGCTCTGATGGTATTAGCTAAAATAGCATTTGGAATATACCAGTTATGGTAAATAAATTATTGACTTGAGTTGAGAGCTCTGAGTCGAGAAAAGTCAAAGCAAATTTACAAATCTACACATTTCAAGAGGCGATACTTGCTGTGTTTGTTGCACGCCGGAGTTGCAAAGTCAACCAACCAACCAATGCTGCTAATACGATAAAATTTAACAAATACATGTGCACGTCTGCTGAATTCAATATATATTTGTGTACATGTGTGTGAGTGTGTGAAAATGTGTTGTATGTATTTGCGTGTTTGTCAGTGTGTTAACAGCAAAAGGATATCATATGCAAATGTTTGTTCGACTACGTGCGTGTGTACTTGGTGGACCGACTACCCGAGTAAATTGAATAATGATTTGAACATTTTAATATTCATACCGTTTGTCTTGTGCGAACGAACCCAGGACATTGTCGTCATCGTCGTATTGCCTCCCATGACTGTGGCCTTCTCTGTGTTCTGGTATACAAAACTATAAATTTCATAACGCAATTAGTAGATTTGTAGGCATTATCGCAGTCACAGCGAGCAGGATAACCAAGCATGCTTAAGTGCTATCGGAAAGAGACATATACTAAAAGTTGTGGTTTATGTTAAGTTGTTTATGATTTTCATCATTCGTGATCAAATATATTTAGAGTTTCTCTGGCGAAGATTTCTGAGGCTTTGAAGTTGAATACAACTTAGTAAAGTCAGAACTAATGGTTGAGGGGAAGCCGGGAAACCTGTAACCATCATATGTACCATTAGTTAAATATATAAACGGTGTGATCGGAACTATATTTCCAAAATGAATCTACAAATACAAATTTAAAAAAGTATCCATAAAATGCACTAAAAAAATTTGGTTGGTCTCGGACACATTTTTTTAATTTTTGTTACATAATTTTACTGAAACATGGATGACCTTTGTTCTTCATTTTTTAATAAACATTAAATACGTAATTTGAAGTAAGTGAATTATATCTATTTATCTCTGCGGAAAAATTAAATTCATATTAAATGCTTGTGACCTCAAATTTTAATCGGACTTCAACTAGCTCATGTGACACTGACTTTTCGCGACTTTTTCTCTCTTCAACTGCGAAAACTTCAAGATTATTAAAAACTAGCTGAACCCCGCCCGCTTCGCCAGGCAAAAACAAAAATGGTAAAATTAAAATCAGGTTTCATATTGATCTTATCGTTCTTACGTTCTTACGTTCCAATTTTCAGCCTTCTAGCTAAAAGACACTTTTGCCACGCCCCAACTACCCACCAAACGAAAATTCAAACTCCAGCATCATATTTATCTTTCTTGTGGTCAGTAATATATACGTTCCAATTTGCAGCCTTCTGGCTCAAAAAAACACTACTGCCACACACATAAAATGAAAATCCAAATTTCGGCATCATATTTATCATTCTCGTGGTCAGTAATATTTATGAACCAATTTTACATCCTTTGTCCTTCCTTGGGCCAACACGAATTCATCAAGCCCAAAATCGTGAAAATCAGACGATCCGTTATAAAGTTTTGCGTGTTCACACGGACGGCATTCTCTTTTATAAATATAGATCTAACTAATGTCGACAATGATCAGAATGCACAGTGGTAACTTACGGCCAAAACCCTATAACTTCTTTATTTGCCATCATAAAATTCGGAAATTTGTCATTTTGATATCTGACTTACATATTTCTTATTTAAAAAATGGCGGGCCACGCCCACTTTTTAATAATGAGGAAATTTCCGTTTGTAATAATATGGGTCACTTAAAATGTCTCTAACGAAAATATTGCAAAAACTGCAATTTAAGGTTAGCAGTACTTACTTATGTTCCCTTGAACTACTAAATGGTGTATAGTCACAAACGCATCTCGCTCTTGCTCTTACAGAATGTCGGATGTTTTTATTTTTTAAGGGTTATTTTTGGAACACCTAAAAAACAAGTAAATACGTATGCGAATTTCACAAATAGTATACGCAAATGAAGATTACATCCAAAATTTTCAGATAATTTTTAATTTTGCATCATAAAAGTTGACACAGAAATCATGCTCTACCACTTTTTCGAAATTGAATGTAAAACCTATATTAGAAAATATACTTTCATTTTACATCAAAATTTATTGAAAAGAAATGAATGTGGCTATTTTCTGTTAAATAGACAAAGTCCTGAATCGATTATTTAGTCTTCTAATGATCCACTCTTTATAACTCAAACATAATTTTGTGATTTGTGAAATAATTTAAATTTAACTAAATGTATGATTTTTTTAAAAGAATAAATCATTTTGTATGCATATTGTGAGTCTTTTCGCTTCGAATACATGACATTTCATTCTAACCACTCAAGAAAATAATCGAGAAAAATATCGCAAAAAGCCAGTGCCATATGAACATATTTAAACCGATTGGCATAAAATCACAAACATTGCTGATGTTTGCTCGTCTGTCCTCCACCTGCTTATCTATCCTTACTATAGTTCACACCTTTGTCTGTACATATTTGGCTTCATTATAAATGAATTCGGTTCAGATTCGATTTTTGTACATTTTCTATTGAGAGCCTCCATTTTTTGGTGCATTTTTATTACTCAAACATAACACTGATATTTTTTGATTTGTGAAATAATTAGGATTAATATTTAACTAAAGCTCTAATTTATTGAAAAAGAACAAACTATTTGCTTATATATTGTATTCGGTTCTTATGGAAATGGTGTCGTTTCATTCTAACAATCCAAGAAAAAATTGGAGACAAAAAGTAGCAAAAAGCCAGTGCCATATGGGCTATAAACTAGCTGAAGCTCTGATTTGTTGAAATGGGGCAAAGTAGTTTGCATCGAATATATTCGCTCTTATAACGCGACTTTCACTCTTCGGAGTTTATCCACAGACTTTCTTCAAAACTACGTTAAAATACGCCTGCCCTTTTGTACGTATGTCCGACAGTCTGTTTGTCCGTCGTCCGTTCATTCCGCATGTACTTACATTGGTCAGTCTATTCCTCCGTTTCATGGGCAAAAATCAGAAAACTGACTTGTTTCGAATTATTTTTTGATATCGTTTTAAAGGTAATAGTCAAACTAAGAAAATTTCTCAAAGATTTTTGCATATAAATAGGGTTTTAGGATTCGTAGAGTTGTCGATTTCTATATAAAATAAATAGTTTTTGCAGTTTCATTAGTGAGTTGTTGACGAAAAATTTTGCTCAAAAATACATTTTTATACGGAATTAAATAATCTTATACATTCTGAATAGCTGAGGAATGGCATATTTCTTATTTTTAACTAATTTGTATATATTTAATTTTCAAAAGTAATTCTTTAAAATTAAAATTCGGTGAAATATTTTTGTGTACTAATTTAGTTTAAACTTTAATCTATTAGAAAAATTCAGACTATTCTTCGTTTTTTTTCGATTCTTTTTAGTCAACTATAAATTATTTTTTTCTGATTTTGAGCATAGAATATTTCCTACTATTACTTTTGTTCAAACGACTTAAAACGTTTGCAATAGTGGCATTTACTTATATATTGACCTCCACAGTTGAAGCAACAAGGCCTTCTGTGAACATTAAACTTTGGGGTTTACCTACCAAGCCTTTTGTAGTTTGCCTGTTGTTAAGTATTTCATACTAAAAATATTTCCTAGTATTACCTTTTCGGAGAAAATTTCTGAAAGCAGCCCTAGTTCAATGCTAGCAGTGTGAGTCTGGTCATCCGTCCTTCGGCTTATTATCAAAAATAGCGGTTCAGATTGCGATACAGCTCCCACACTACAGATCCGCTGAGGTCAGAGGTGTTCAGAGTTTTTCCATCGATTTTCTTCAATTTTTTTTGTATTTGTTCATACTCCAAATAAAATAGTGTTCGATCATTACAGAATCAAAATCCTTACAACTGGATTCGAATTCAAATTCTAAGGCTGTCAGAGAATTTGACGACTTGTAAATTGTGTCCTGGGTAGCCAGCAGCAAAGTTCACTTCAATTGTCGTTGTCGTTGTTGTACTTTCAGTGCACTGAACAGGAACATTTTACATTACGGACCCATTTCAACTGCAAAACTAACACAAACACATCACATACCCACACATACGTACGCAATGACACAACGCCTCCATAAGCCAAGAACTATGACAAGAACAACAACAGCACCGGCAACATAACGTCGCTCCTTTGGCTGCCATATTGCAGCATGGTACAGGTCAACAAGTATGCAACACCAATACATGGTCCAATGCATGTTCAAGGAAATGATGCTAAAGCTCATATAACAGGAATTCTACTGCGGGCACATACACATACATATGTATGCTGTCCATGTGAGGAAATGTTTAATACCTTCTACATACTCTATAATAGAAGTAGTTACCGGGCTTGTGGAAGAGGTCACAGAACCCTTTGCATAAGTAATTAAAAAGAGACCAATACCGTTCATCAGTCAGACTCTTCTGCCATCCCTAGACTCCGGTCGCGTCCGTCCGACCGTCGTCCGTGCCATTGATAGTGATGGTGCCCTCTGTCTCTATGCCCAGGCACAGCAAGGCTCAACACAGACTCAGAGTCATTAGGTTCAAGTTAAGATAACTTTTCTTCTCCTTTCCCATGTTTCCACAATAGCCCCAGAGTTCAAACTCCGACACAAGCCACAACAACAACAACAATGCCTCAACATACTCTTAAATATATAGAGGTTCATTCAATTCTTTCTTGGTTCAACTTTATTAAGACATATGGAAATGATTTCTTTCAATGCCGAACGTATGTCTGTCCCACGCCCAGGTGCAAGAGTGTCTGTGTGAAGAATCCCCCATGTGAGTATATGGAAATTTGTGTGTGTGTGATTCTGTTCTTGATGCTCCGGGTTTTGTGTCCTGTAGCCTTAATGAAGTATGGTCGACAGGTAGGTAGGTAGGTGTGTACGGCAATGGTGCAGACAAAATTACTTTACACTAAATTACTGGAATTCAAATCACACTCCAGAGATGCAAAATAGATTCAACCTAAAGGCGGGCGGTCCGGTTCATACAAAAGCACTCGGTATAGAGTAATATTGAAAATAACTCAGAGAAAAGGGACTTTGTTCAATTATGCATAATGATGCAGACGATATACAGCAGAGGTCACAAAAAGGGAATATAAAAGCAAGCAAATGAAAATGAATTGAACATTTTATTTTAAAATTAAAATTTCATGAGAAATTTACATCAGAAAATGAGAAAAAGACTTTTCACATTGAGAAAATTTCACTCAAAATTGATAAAAATTTCAGAAAAAACTGTCCAGCAAAAACAGAGCATCCAGCAAAAACAGAGTGAAACATATATCCCCCTTTTATGATCCGGAAGTTGTGAAAAATTGGATCTTAACTAATGAATTTAACATGGGGTTCTCAGAGGAAGGAAGTCCTTGATTGAAAGAACTTTCTTTCATAATATTTATGAATCGATTTCATAAAAGTTTTTCATAAATTTAGTGAATTTTTTCTTAATATGTATGAAAAATTCACAAATAAAATGAAATGTCCCATACATTTCATATTTCATAAAACAAAATTGTTAAATTAGTGAAACTTAGTTTCATAAGATCAAAGAAAGATTTCATAGTATTAAAGAAACAATTCTTAAATATTATGAAATATGTCATAAACAATAAAATATTTATGTTATGAAATGTCTTCATAAATATAATGAAGGATTTCATAGTTTTATGAAATGTTTCATAACTTACAACTACATTTTTAGTTTGTCGACTTTATTCGTTGAATGATAGCAATTCTCCTTTGATTTAGGTCTAAGACATATGGACATCTCCCAAAAAAGGTCTACCAAAAAAATGAAATCAGACCACACTAATAGCTTTTAACTTTATTTTTTCCTTATTTCGACATTTTGGCCAATTGGGATCACCTCTTCGAGAGATAAAACGGTCCGGAAACTGTTCCCGTAAAAGAGCAAAGGGTTCGTTGCTTGTGTGGCACGTAGCGCCGTCTTGTTGAAAGTTAACGTTGTCCAGATCAATACCATCCAACTCCGACCAAAAAAAAAATCATTTACCTCTCTCTCATTTTCGAAAAAGTAAGGACCATAAACCTCACCAAACAGTCACACGATGAGGATGCAGAGGCTTCTCAACAATATCTCTTAAGTTTTCCGAGCCCCAGATGCGACAATTTTGCTTATTGACGTAGCCACCGAGGTGGAAATGGGCTTCATCAGTTCTTGTGTTAACTGAACTTTATAAGCCTTAAAACCCAAGTCTTTATGCTAACTACAGTGTAATGACGTTTGTGGAATGACCAATTCCAAAGAACGACGAGGAATGGACAAACCTGGATTTTCTTCAACACTTTGGGCTACAGCAGCAATATTCTCAGTTGTTCTTTCACGGGTTTTATTCTTCACATCACTAACTTGTCCCAACAACTGGAATTTTTCCACCAACTTCTGTATTGCGGTCCGACATGGTGCTTCACGACGACCCAAAAAAGCTTTAGTTTTGCGAACTGTGAGTTTTAATAATTGCAATGCGATGTTGAAGCGTGTATCGTTCCATTTTTAGTAATGGCGTAGTTTCTACTTGTCAAATGTCAAAGAATAAAAGCTTCAAAAGTGACAGTTATCGGGTGATTCAAAATAACACCTCTTGGAAACCCCTGTATAAGACCTTCAAAGTACTTTTGTTTTTGTCGCGTCCGATGTAAAATTGTTTATAGTTTTGTACTAATTAGTAAATTCTGACGATATATTTTTAAAATTAAGTACTCTTTAAGCGCTTTAGAACTCTAAAAAGGCTGATCGAATTTTTCAGTTTCTTTATTGTTTTTGGCGTGCGAATGTGGCGTCCGGGCCACACTTCATTACATAGACTCTCGCAATGGTCGTGTGTGTTGATTTGTTAGTCAACGAGTCAGACCTTTTCTTGCTTTTTTGTTTATATTGAAAACTTCAGTATAAAATATTTTATTTATGAAACTCTTTCATTATTATTTATGGTTATTATTTTTAGAAAATTTCTGCCCAATTAGCTTTTTTCATTTGTAATTTTAAGATATTATCTTCACTTCGGTTTTCAAAAAATCCGTATTTATGACGATTTTATAAATGAAAATGTATCCATTGATAAATTTAATCAGCGCAATTTGTTACTTAAAACGCCTGAAGTAGTAACAATTACTACTACATTTTTGCCCGCCACTGTTGAAGCAATCAGGTCTTCTGTGAACATTCAACTTTGGGTTTTTACCTACCATGCCTTTTGTGGTTTGCCTGTGGTTGACTTCATTTAGGTAAATACAATAATAAATTATGCAAAAATTTATATATGTATGTGAAATCTTCGGATATTGTCACGAGGTTCAAAAGTCATGTTCATTTAACTTGCCTTTGGTTCGGCTGGTTGGTGTTGGGTTAGTTGGCCAACCCTAAGTCCCTGTGGCAGACCCCCAAAATGAATGAGTGTTTAAACACATACATAAATAAATAAAATTTCCAATTTTATTTACCAAAAATCACTTGAATTATATATGTGGGCATATGTGTGCATTGTAAACATACCTGTACAAATAGCAGTGCCAACAAAAAACATAAATAAAGTGTCAAATTTATTTAATTTTTAATTTAATGTGTTTTTGCTCAACACACACAGCGAAAACTATTTATAATATACAAACATATGTACATACCTATATACCATATACAATATCTATTTATACTTTGGATTTCATTTTCAATTTGAATTTTTTCATTTTTCCAGGCCACAGAAACATGTCTGGCACGGAGCATTGCCCAACGGCGAACGTTCGATTGACACATATTGTGATGCTTGGCATTCCGCGGCGAGAGATAAAATTGGCTATGCCAGCAATTTGCTGGGGAACAAATTATTGGATCAAGAGCGTTTAACATGCGACAGTAAATTAATAGTGTTGTGTGTCGAAGCTCTCTCGCAGGATCGACGGAAAAAACGCGACCTGAGTGACAGGTAAGTTAATGAAAATGTTCACAAAATTGTCGCTAATAGTCGCATGAACACAACTCATGCTGCATATACGCCGGTGTTTGCATATGAAGACGGAACAGTTGCACAGTGGTTTGAAAAGAAACAAAAAATAATTATAATAATACATACGTTATTCAATTCATGTCAAACCATAGACCTTTTTTACGTCACTATTTCCAATCATGTTGAAATATGATAACAGATTGAAAGAAAAAAATGCGAAGAAAAAACAATCCCAAATTATTTAAAAAAAGTTATGAAGTTATTTGAAAATGGAGGCGAAAACTTGCGAGCAGATATAATTAAAAAAAATAATAATAAAGAAATAGCTCATTTGATTTGCATTTAACTTTACTATTGAAAGTCTATTCTGAAATTGAAAGGATATTTTTATACCCTCACTCTACAGAGGGTATATATCATTTGGACAGAAAAACGTGTAACGAATTGAAGTGGAGACTTATGATTCTAAGTATGTTTGGACCAAATCCGTTTCACTACTTTTTTAGGTGTTTAAGCCATGTCCGTCCGTCTGTCCGGCTGGCTGGTGTACACGATAACTGTCGAAAGGTGTTAAGGAATCCATTCAAACTTTGCACATGGTAATATTTTTCCCAAACTTAGTTTAAGTTCGAAGATGGGCGAAATTGCCACGTCCATTCTGGTACCTCCCACACAAATAGACCATATTCCAATGTTAAATTAAAACCCATATAACTTCCATACGGATATTCGGAATCTGGTATATTTAGGTATCTGATAATGTTTTTATAGTCAACTTAAGTGTACAAAATATAACTGGTTTTGCCACGCCCCTTCCAGTACCTCCCACACAAATCAACGTAAAATTAAAATTGTTATAACTTCTATACTGATGATCGGAATACTGTGAAATTTGATATTTAGCAACGCTTTTATAGTGGTCACATTTGCATGGAATATGTTTTAGTAGGCTCTGGTGCCTGAAACACAAAGTGGCATAAACTTTGTTTCAAAATCATTTGCAATTTGGCATTTAAAAATATTTCTGTAATAATTTTAAACCTAAAAAATATTTATTGTACCTCATAACTTCTATACTGGTGAACGGAATCCACTATGGCTTGATATTTGATCATGTTTTTACCACTGTTGTATAAATGTGGAAGCTGGGACCATGTGATACGACACAAAATATCCTGCCCTACGTTA
The DNA here is from genome assembly GCA_947397865.1 of Polietes domitor. Lineage (NCBI taxonomy): Eukaryota > Metazoa > Arthropoda > Insecta > Diptera > Muscidae > Polietes > Polietes domitor. Next base: position 39,180,310 of record OX377621.1, read on the forward strand.
AATTTAATTCCTTATAACTTTCGTATATATGTACTCTGAGAGTGAGGGTATACATATATAAGTCGTTACTTGTTTAGGATGCAGTTTTCCAAACATAAAATTTTCAAAACATATATTCGCATGATCTTTACGTCCCTAGGATATTTTGTTATTTTTAGAGCAGGGAAACGTCTACAATACTTAACGTGACCATCTCTTATTGGCCAAAAAGCGGGATTTATGATTTCAAAAAGCGGTATTTGGCGTGATTTTGTAGAAAAAAGGCGGGATCGTGAAAATCTAAAAAAACTTAACCCATTAAGGCCCGACCCTATTAGGAGCCTCGATAGACAAAAATTAGTAGTATATATGAGGTCCCCATGGTCTAATTAAGAAAAAAAATTGTTACCCGAAATTTCCAGGTGCGCAGGTGAGCCATGCGGGGGTGATGCGAAAACGCACCACTGGGCCTTAGTGATATACAAAATTAACTTTAAAATAATTATAGGTAAAATAAAAAATATGTGAAAAATGTATAAAATTATATTTTAGAAATGAAATTTTATTTACTTCGATAAAAGAAAAGTAACGGCATTATATTTAAATTTCAGAGATGTCCGTTTTATTTACGCTCGCTAACTTTCTTCGATCTAGGTGTTTTAGAATTTTCACATGGATTTTTCACCAAGATACACACTTGCTCCAAAGTTACAACTATGAGCAATATTGTGGTATACAATCTAAAGTTTTTGGGAATATGTTGATGATTGCTATAGCCCTAGCCGTTTTTTCTCAGGGTGTCCTACAAAATGCGATGCGTTTTCGCATCGCTGGGCCTTGATGGGTTAAACAAAAAATCTAAATTGAAATGGCGTGCAAAACAAACAAAAAAGAATGTTTCCAAATTCGTACTTTTAGGGTCACAGTGGGAAAAGGAGACACATGGTACCAATCAAATGGCTATATCAGGAATCATGAACTTCAGGCTACCCTGATTGTGTAGTCGAGAGTCATCAAGTTTTTCCCTAACTAGTACTATAAAAAAAAAAAAAAAATTATTTAAAAATTATTTAAAATTTTCAAAAATATCACCAAAGTAACATTACAATTTATTTTTAATATATATAAAATTAGGTGTGAGCCAGTTTCTTTCCTTTTAAATTTTTCATAGTGTTGGATGCGATCTTCAAAAATTAAAGAATTAATTTGTATTTAATAATTTTATTTAAGGAGCTTACTATCAGGCTATAGTTCCATTGGTCTATATTTTGTTAATAGTAGAAAACACATTCTACAGGTGCTTGTAAATCTGTCAAACAAACAACTATATTATTGAAAGTGATTTTTATACAAGCTATCGTTATCGTTTCTTTTCATAAACTGTTTGTCATTCATTGTCGTGTCCTCTTGATATATGTTTTAAATTAATCAATTGAACAACGTAGCATTAAATTACATATTATCAAAGTATATATTAAATTACTATTAATGATCTTAAATATTCCCTTAAAACTAGAGCCAAAATTTAGAATAAGGGCAAATTATTAAATATTTTCGAAATTTTGAACTTTTAACGGTTACCAACAAATTTTTAAGTGACAATTTTTAATCGATATTGTCACAAAAATAATGTAAATCGGGACTTTTTGTCAAAAAGCGGGATTATGCGGGGTGGAAAACTACGTTTCATTTACCTTCCGTTTTCGAGGAACAATTTCACATAAATTTAATTTGTCGTCTGTAGATATTCAGAGCAATATTTACAGCCGACGATGGCAGTTTAACTGCAGTAGTTCTTAAGTAAAATTTCATGAAATTGCGAAATATTGAATAAATAAAATAAAAATACAAAATAATTATTGAATAATTACACTGTCTAACAAATTAAGACTGTTTGATTGGAACAGAATAGCGACACAGCATAATTCTGAAAGAGCACGCTGAGTAGATCATTTCTGTAGAGTAAACATATAGTCCAGCTGGTCTGACTTTTTTTGTAGAGTGGGTCAAAATTTTAATTTTTTGGTCAAAGGGAGCATTATACTCAGTGAAAATAATGGTGTAAGAGAATTCTTAATGTCAGAACTATATTTTGGAATTTTATGACGATCAATTTGACCCATTTTTTTCGAGAAAATCAAAAAAGTTCTTTCAAAAAGGACATTTATATATATTTATATATTTTTTTTAGTATACAACCCGTTATTTCTCCACTCTGTAGTTGTTTAGAATAGATTTGGAAATACGTGCATATTTTTTCTAAATTTTTAAATTGAGGTTTTCATAGCTAAAAGCAGATATGAATACCCCAAAAATATAAATATTTTGTCAGTAGCGGTGATCATCCATGTCCGCCAGTAAAAAATACGTAGAAATACATTTAAAATAAACATCCATTCCTTTACTTGTCTAAAGTGTCTTTACACTACCTCGGTATTTTTTAACGATATTTGTGTAAAATATACACATGAAACTTGGTATCAAATGAAAGAGAAGAATATCTGCTAAAAATACTTAAAATGTAATACATATATCTGTATTAGATTAGCATTAAAAATTATTTCCAATTTTATTTAGTCATTTTTGTTTTCCCTTGTTTTGTTCCAACCACTGTGCATTGATTGGCTTTTGCTCCACTTTGACTCACGTATCGAAACATCCGGGGAATTTGTGGCATAAAATGTCAAATACAAATCACTACATTTTATACTGTCCATGAATATTACTTTAGGGATATTAGTAAATGGGTCATTTAGAGAGCTCACGTCTGGCGCACACACACACACATACTTTCCCCTAGCTGGAGGAGGAGGGTGTATATATCGTGCATCGTACATCCAACAGCATCCGTGTGGTCCAGTCGTGTGAATGTGCGGATATGCAAATCGATGTCGATATCGTTTCATAAGTAGATGATGGTATTCGATAGGCATATGTGTGTGTATGTGTGTCTGTCTGCCCGTGTTGGGCTCTAAACCTAGGGTTATCAATTACTATCATTGACACACGGCTAACTATAGTTGCAATTATAAATCACTATTTATCCTTTTGCAAATGCATCGTTAAGCGGGTGGGTTACCGATGGGTTTGAGGTCTGTCGTGGATGTGTGAGTGTATGTGTGTGTGGGGACGGGTATTAGGAGAGTTACTCGCAATTACAATGTACCACCACATCAGATACTAAAGGCTATACTTAACACACCATAATGCTATCGGTTTAACACACACATACACATTATCATTCATTAAAATACACACACACACATGCACATGCACATGAGCAGTGCAAGTTGTATCGATAAACAAATATTCTATTGATTCAAAGGGATTAATAAGGGCACTATAAACGGAAGTAGGTTCATTAAGGATGTACGGGACATTCATCACAGCTATTTATAGCTTCGCTGTTAACTAATTTCATAGAACGCGAATTTGCTTGCTTGTCTCAGTTAAAACCATCGAAAAATGTGTTAAGTCCACGGGGTACATTCCACAGTAATATTAGTATCATATAAGGATTTCATATTTATTTTCATTCAATTCCCAACTATCACCCCCATGTCAACATGTTCATTTGAAATATGTTCTATTAAAAAAATTGGAAAAGTTATTGATACTGTAAACTAAGTCCACTAAGAGTCATATCTAATTATGTGTAGCGGGTTAGTCCTCAACTATATCCCTAAGAATAATTCTTAGATTATATTGAAATAGCAAATAAACATCAGAAATGTCTCACGAACGTATTTGAAACATTGAGAATGAAGCTTTCGTGGATTCTCTTCACTCCAAGGCCGGCAATTTTGTTTATTAACATGTCCATTGAGCCAAAATGGGCTAAGAATAATTCTTTGAATATATTGAAATAGCAAATAAAAAGCTGAATTTTCTCACTAACGTGTTTAAAACATAGAGCAGGAAAGATTCGTGGATTCCCGTCACTTCAAGTGCGGCAATTTTATTTATTAACATGTCCAGTGAGCCAAAAATGGGCTAAGAATAATTCTTGGAATATATTGAAATATCAAATAAAAAGCAGAAATTTCTCACAAACGTGTTTGAAACATTGAGCATGAATCTTTCGTGGATTCTCTGCACTCCAAGTGCGACAATTTTGTTATTAACATGTCTATTAAGCCAAAAAATAAGCTGAATAATCTGCGGTAATTTTCCCGATCACATCCATGGTTTACATGTGATGTTCCAAACACTGGATTCTCTTCGAAATACGGAATATAATTCTTTTTGAAAATCGTACACACCAAAAATATCCCGTAAGTAATTTTTCCATTTCCCTCCATGCCATAGGTGTAGGGTATAATCGGACCGGACGTTTGCAATAATGTTCAGTCATGAATTACATCAATTTACTACCTCCTTAGCTTATTAAGTTGTGCATCAAAACTCTCACTGCCAAAACACAGTCAATGAAGACGAAAGCTTTCCTCTTGTTTACGTTCTCTTCGCCCCCCATTGCCCCACAAGTTAGATATTCATTGAAAACGAACAGTAAAAGTGCTACGCAAACACTGCTCAGTACTTTCACATATGTGGATGATCATTTGAAATGCTTAAAATTAATAAGTTATTGTGTTTGTTCGAAAGTCCCCTTACCCACCAAACCACCCACATTTCATGGCAAAGGACAGCCAACTAACCGACCGACCGACAACAACAGCAATATTGGCACAAGTGCAAGAATGCTTAATACGCTCACAGGACCGGAAAATTGTTATTACTTTCACTCAATCATGTACTGAGGGTGAATGGTGGAGGGAGGGTAATTTACTATACACTCAAAGAAATCTGTTGTTAGGACCATCAAGTGCAATTTCGATGTTGCCATGTGATAATTGGATTGTTGTTGTCGTCGTTGTATTGTTCTCAGTGCAGGGCATTTATCAGGTTTATTGGAGAATTAATAAAGTAAGTCCGTTGTCCAATGGCAGGATATGAAATATACTCTCAACCAAATAGGGTTAACAAAAACCAATAAGACCATCATGGCCATGGTCAATATACAAACGCAATTACATTGCCAACATTACAAAAGCTTAAGGACGGACGGACGGATGGACGGATGGAACAACCAAAATGCCACACTAGGAAGGAGTTAGGTGTACCAGCGAGTATGTTGTCGTCGCCGTCATCGATAAGTGTGTGTCTGATGGCAGCAGAAGGAAGAGTTAAAATAAATACAAACCAAACGTTTATATATATATATATATTGTATTCTGCTTCACATACATGTGAACGTTATTTCGCAGCTAAACAACAAACTGACTTAAGTAAGGAGAAATTTTTCAGAAAGTGACATTTCCAGAAAAAATATTGGGTTTGTAGTGGAAATTTAAAAGCCCTAAACTAAAAATATCCTACCCTCCCATTCTTTGAAATTTATTATGAGTTTCCTGCATGAAAATATTTGTTTGTTACATCAATTGGCTTTTCAGCAAACAATTGGTAATAGTTACCAGCGTTATCAGTGTAAATTGTATACGAATATATTAGAGATAGCAATCGAAACCAGTTTTTTTTTCAAATTACAGGATTTGTGGGAAATATTTTGTATTTATCGCATAAAAGGGGGTTTCTTTAAACATTCGGACTTAATTTGGTTAGTGAAACAACACAAGACCACAAACAATTTTAAAATTGATTTCTTAACTCATAACGAATCGTGAATAGACAACCGACTTGACAGACAGACTTCTGACTTTATTTTGAAGCCTCATTTAATCCGTTGTATCATTCAAATGGTCGTTAGCTATCCAAAACTGATCCTCAACCTAGAAGATTATTTTTTGGACAAAAACCTGATCTCCGGCTAAAATATCCAGATCCAAATTATCCAATCCATGTCATTGTCTTGGTCAATTCTGGAGTCAGCATAACCTTATATAGATGCAGGCTTAAATTCAACCGCAAAATAAGCCACGATGACAAGTGACTTCGCGAAATACAACAAAATGCGTATTTAGAACTGAACCGGAATAGTTTTTAATTATTACCACACGTTCGTCCATATGGTGCAATTTGAAACCATATTGTTGCAATATGTATGCACTTTGCTCTCAATTTTTTTTTGAAACAAAGCTACAACTGACACTTTTCATTAAATAAGTGAACCCCTGTACCATCTTCCAAACAGACACACCTTTTCTTAGAACAGGAAAAATTAGTAAAAAATATTAGGAAACAATTATCATGAAAAAAACTTCTATGAAATAAATGTCTCAAATCTCTCATATGTATGTCTCACAAATTAATGTAATTCATATTGATTAAATTCATATAGCATTGATATATTCCTATATATATATTCCCGGCAGATCAGTTATTTCTGGATTGACAGCCCTATTAGGTATGGCAACATTTGCAGCAACATTCAAGAGCTTCCAACAACAATAGCACAAGTTGCACATATGTTGAGAATTTCATTAAAGCAACAACAACAACAACTATGGAATTTTGTTGTTGTTTTTGTAAATTGTGCATTTGAAGAGCGTACGTTCATGTATCCCCACATATGTTATCGTATACATATTAAGGCGGGTCGCCAAATTCCAACATATGACTAGAATTGAAAGTGACAATAAAAAAATTATGATTTTTTCATTTAAATCTAGATATCGAATCTGCAAAATAAGCAGCAACTATTATTAGTTTAATGAGCAAACAAATTTGAATTAATGAAAAATCTTAGAGTTATTTATGGAAAAGCAAAATCGAGCTAAAAGTCTCCAAGGCTTTTCAGGAACATACTATCTAATCTATTTGAAAAATGTCCATGATAATTTTTGCGTAAATGTTGAAAATATTAGAAAATATTAGAGGCCGGGTTTGATGTTGAAAAGTCGCTGCGAAGCCACTTGAAAAGACTTTTGACATGGTCGAAATCATGATAGTGGTAGTCTGCAGCCAAGCAATAAATGTCACCACGCCATTTGTAAATAAATTTGCATTTTACTAAATATAGATGCAAAATGGTCTTGAGCCAGGACAATATCACAATTCAAATCAAATATTAGAAATGTTTTAAAATACAGTCCACAAAATGTCTCACGTATAAATTGAATTCTTCCACGAGTTGGATGGCGCCATCATCCAATTTAGACGGAAAAAATCATGCCTCATGCGAGCCTGATTTTCTACACAAAACAGTGACAAGCTGTTGAACCCAAAACTAGACGATTAACGAAACTATATATTAATAAGAAAAAAAGATTCTCCGAGAAGCTCTGTACAATAAATATTGAAAAATTTAAAGTTGCCCTTTTTGCACATTCTTATCATCATATCAACTTTACAATTTAGATGTAGGGAATGTTCTAGAATTATAGTTAAAACACTGAGTGGAAAATTGTCTGGAATATTCCATATCTTCTCTTTAATCCCCCACCTCTTCAACTATTACAACCGTTGGTAGCAGTCCTGTCTAGCAACATGTTGCTAGTAATCTACGAACGCTTAGAAACACGTTGTATTTGAAGGGTTTCGTGAAAAAGGACCAAATAAACCTATTCATTAAATGTTCCACAAAAATTTGCTCCGCGATGTCTTCCATAAATATGCAGAACACATCCTATACCCAAGATGTAAGGATAACGTCCACTCTACCAGAATCCTTGGGCCGAATCTTGTAATTTTGAAAAGTGGCAGATTTTCTTCTACAGTGAAATTTGATTATTTTTTAAATATTGGTCATGAATGAATATATAAAGGGTGATTTTTTAAGAGCTTGATAACTTTTTTTTTAAAAAAAACGCATAAAATTTGCAAAATCTCATCGGTTCTTTATTTGAAACGTTAGATTGGTCCATGACATTTACTTTTTGAAGATAATTTCATTTAAATGTTGACCGCGGCTGCGTCTTAGGTGGTCCATCCGCTTAGTCCAATTTTGGCATTTCCACGTTTTTGAGTAACAGAGACCCAATTGGTGCGAACGGCGACGAATCGAAAATTGGTGGTCATCATTAACACTGGCCGATACAGCTGCGATATTTTCTTCAGTTCGCACTCTACGTAAGCGTGTTGGTGGTTTAATGTCCAACAATGTAAATTTGGTGCGAAATTTAGTCACAATAGCCCGAATAGCCGCTTCAGTGGGTCGATTAAACTGACCATAAAATGGAAGCGCGCAATGAACTTTCTTAACAGAGCACGCATTTTGATAATAAAATTCAATAATTTGCAAGCGTTGTTCGTTTGTAAGACGATTCATGATGAAATGTCAAAGCATACTGAGCATCTTTCTCTTTGACACCATGTCTGAAATCCCACGTGATCTGTCAAATACTAATGCATGAAAATCCTAACCTCAAAAAAATCACTCTTTATATACAGTGGTGGTCACGAGTTTAGCACACTTCACATGTGTTGTTTATAATAGCAAATAATTTGATCTGATAATGAACTCTGCGCAAAATATTTGTTTTTTAGTGTTGCTTATGGTGTGATCAGTAAGCCCAATAATTTTTTTTGAATTCTTTTGTGCCTCTTCTTCGTACTCTCATGTTTTGCAAGTAATTCGTAATCTGGACTGCACACAAATTTAGCACATTTGATAAAAGTTGTTATTTTCTATTTATTTTTGCGTTTAAATTAATTAATTGGTATGTTTGGGTAATTTTTACTCAAATGGAAGTTATTATTTAACAAACTTTATAATTAGAAATTTCTAAAGGAAAATAGTGCATTGAGGCACAGCGTCAGGTTGTTATGCAATTGAACGACAGTGGAAGTACCACTGGGGATATTGCAAACATTATAAATTGATCCAGACAGATTGTTTGCAATATACTAAGCCATATTGGCACTTATGGGAGCTACAAAAATGTCATACACCGAGAAAAACAACCAATAATTTTTTAATTTATAGAACCTGCGTAGCATATCAATTTAAGAGCTCAACTGTGATTCAGAGAGATATTTCGGCAAAAATTGACATTAGCATTTCCTCAAGAACCATAAGAAGAAGAACCAATGAAAAAAAAAATTACTTGGTTGCATTGTTCAACATAAGCCAGACGTATCAAAATATGGCTTACAGTATCAAATTTAATCTGCTCAGGATCATTTAGAAAAATCCAAGATTTTTGGGAAAATATCGCCTGGATTGGCGAATCGAACATTTGTCGGTGCGGATCTAATAGGAAACAATACGAATTGTGCCCTCCAAACATGCAGCACAAGCCAAAGTACAAATCTGAGACGGCAAAGCTTGATGGCGAAAATCTGATGGTGTATACTGCGATTTCTAGACACGGCGTTGGTCCGATACACAAAATCGATGCACTAATGGATCAGTATATTTACAAAAATCTATTTGTTGATACTATGAGAACATATTCAAATAAAGACATGCCAATTAAGTGGCATTTTATACACGACAACCGACCAAAACACACTTAACGCCAGTGAAGAGCTGTTTGGGGCTGAACAAAAAAGATTTTTAAAAATGGTGCAGCACAGTCACCGGATCTCAATTCTATTGAGAATCTATGGAATGGACTTTAACAACATATTATAGCAATAAAGCCCAAAAAGTTGCCCGATTTCTTGAATTAAACTCAAAATTCCTGATATACTACTCCAATGGAGTCTTTTATGTCTCTAGTGGAGAGTATGTCCAGAAGATGTACAGCTATTACTCAAAATAGTGATCATCCAACCAAATATTAAGTTTATAATAAAATGTATTGGTTAGTTCAGTTTTTTTCCGATTTGATTAAAGTTTTTTAAATTTGTGCTAAATTACTGTCCAATCACTCTTCGTATTATTTGTACTTTAAATTGCATAAAACTAAAATGCAGCATAAGAACCGAACAAAAACAACGTTAAATGGTCATCTTATCGTACGTAATATTTTAGAAAATACTAATACCGTGCAAAATACATAAAGTTGAAGTTGAAATATTTGCTTTATAAAGTTACATGTGGTGACTGTGCTAAATTCGTGTCCACCACTGTATATATAGTAAAAAATCGCAGGAAATTTTGTATGAAATGTATGTTGTATGCTTTCATTTGCATTCTTTTATACCTAACGAGGAATGCATTTGTAAACTTTTCATCAAAAAACTACATTAGGGTGGCCATAGTTTATCAATTTTGGAAAAAGTTTGGCTCCCACAGCCATCTTGTTTCAATGAAAAAAAATTACTGGACACATAATATAAAAATACTATAGACCCAGTATTTGAAAACCAGCCTCTATATGACTATATTAGTGTGGCCATTGTCTATCAACTTTGAAAAAACTTTGGTTCCCTCATCCATTTTTCTGTGGAAAAAATACCTAAATTATATCTCAATTGAAGAATGAACAAAATAGGATTTTTTACGGAAAACAATAGTATTATTATAGCCCCTTGATATAAGATTTTAATATGTGTAAAATATGTTCCCCCGAGATATATTAGAATATTAAAATTTTGGGAATTATTATAAAATATTCCTTTCTTATTTTTGAGACTTAAACGGAAATTGTTAGTTTGCCTGTATTTCTTGCAACCTACATTAATAATAAACGCGTTTCTGCTGTATCGCACCGTTCTGTTGCAACAACTTTCTGTTACAAAGTATAATATCCGATTTTGGTTTTTTATCGCTTACATTCATGATATCGATCGACAATATCGGCTTGTTGTTTGGTTGCAGGCGAATGTGGCGGCGATGGCTACCCATAGGTATTCACTGTTCGGTATTTTTCAATAGCATTTCATACACCATCATCGATGGTTTTGCATTGCCAATGGATTTCGCTTAAAGTTGAATTTTAAATGTAGAACAGTTTTCACTTCCACAATGTGGGTAGAGTGAAACTGATATTTTTAGCAATTTTTGTAGGTTTTCATAAATTCTACATCTTCCCAAATGAATTTCAATTAATATTAAGCTTTTCTTTTCCTTTTATTTCAGTGACCGCGAATTCCACACGGCCGAGGAATATGAACAGCACTTAAGGAGAGTTCTGACTTGAAACTAAAAGCATAAAAGCCCATCATTTGTATGTGAACTTCCAAAAACCTACAGCAACAACAACCATTCAACAGTATCATCATAAACAAAAGCAAAACGAATCATTTATTATTAGATTTATCATCCAAACAAAAAAAACAGAAAACAACTCAAAACAAAAACAAACTACCAACCGTAATAATGATTTTGCCATACGAAAACTCAGTTCATAATTTTAAAAGGCTTTGTTAAAACCAAGAGAAACCTCCCTCCCTCCCAGACTTTTCGTAAAATGTTCACAGAATTCATTCGCAGTGCTTAAAGTGAAAATCATTTGTTTTAAACCCAACTCGATGTAAGTTGTCCCTTATTTTGTTGTCCCTATTTCATAAATTATTTGCCTAATTTTGTGAGATTTTTTTATTTGTATAATTAGTTTAGCTAAAAATAAAGATATAAGGAAATTATAACAATAATGGACAAAAAAACACACACACACACAGAAAACAAAGAATTGCGAAAAGATGTGGACGACGATGTAGCAGGCGAAGAGAAAATATTAAAAGCAAAAACAAAAACAAAATATTTTTTAATATACGAGTACATGAAATGAAAAACAAAACAAAAAATAATTATAAAAAGCAACAACAAGAAAACACATGAACATTGATAAGTTTTTTGTATATATTGTAATATTTTTAACAACAACATGGTCATATAACTATTTATATTTATAGAAAAAATAATAAAAAGAAAAGAAATCAATTAAATATAATAATAACAACAATTCAACCATAAAAACCATTTTATGGTCAATGTGTAATTAAAGCAAACAAAAAAATTATATAAAAACAAATGAATCACATAAAAACATTAACATACACAACACGACTCCATAATAGGGTGGATTGCCTAAGGAAAATTTTAGAATATCTCCAAGTGCTGAGGAGGGTGGCAGAGATGTGTATGGGTGTAGTCATCGAATCAGTTTTGCGAAGTTTCACTTCAATCGGGGATAATCTTTAGTCTGCGTTTTTATTTGTGTATCGGAATTTTTCTAAAAAAGAAATAAATAGCATTATTCAAAAATATTTATTTATATGTGTATTGAGACATATTGATCCGTAAAGTCAAGATTAAAAGTAGCTTATGGAAATTTTTGTTTTATTAAAAATTACAATTTTGGCTTGAAGGTACTTCAGTATTGGACTATAGCCTTAAGAGCAAAACTCACTTTAACTTGAAAGTAATAACGTTGACTACTAATTCCAACTCACTTTCACGTATGTTTTTTTAAATAGGATTTTTTAATATTTTTTTAAGTGTTTTTGAAAAAAAAGTTTCTTTTTAACTTTTTTTTTGGAAAAAAATCTTTTTTCTTTTGTCAAAGTTTTTGTTTTCTTTTTTGAAAAATCTTTTGATTATTTTTTTCCTTGATCTTGTTTCCAATTTTTCTTTTTTTAATTCCTGATTTATTAAATGAGAAACCCCAAACTGAAGATCACCTCCAATTTGCATAGAACTTTACGAACTTATTTTCTACATCCCTGCACAATTTATGCATGTCCTAGTTTTAGTGAAAATTCAAAAAATTTCATTTCGCGATCTACCCTACACTACATGCGTTATACTTAGTAAAAAAACAGGAAAATATCATTTTTGTATCGAAATAAGTATAATTTCCAATATTAATTGACCCAAGAATAGAACAAACGATAAAGGAATATCATTTATTATCAATTAAAAAACAATATTTTAACTTAAATATTTTTTTGTAACAGCTCCTTGCAAATCATGAACAAATTGTGTTTACGGAATTTAGATGGAACCTTAAGCTTATTTCATTTTCATTATAATGTTGCATAGTGGCATAGAGTGATGAGTATTTTTTTAAATATATTTTTGAAATAACTCCACAAACTTCAGAAAATTTAAGACAATTCTAAACATATCAATTAAAGTATAAATTAAGTTCATATCAAATTATGAAATGATAGACTACATATCTCTTTATGTATAATTATGTCAATACATATCAATCAATATCAAATTATTGGCTATAGAGCAGATATGAAATAATTTTTAAGTGACAATTCCGTTTTGGGTGTATTTGAAAAATATTTTCGACAACATCGATTAAAAAAACTATTAAAACAACATTGGTAATTTCGTATCATTGGAATAATCGTCACATTTATTCAGATTATCCCTTTAGATGGCGCAAACTTTTAGTGATTTTATTTCAAAGGAAACATTTTCCTGTGTCAGTAAAAAAATAATAAAAAATTATTACAAATAGATAAGCTGAATCCAGTGGTAATAGCGATTTTCGAGATATGTCAAGATATATCAGAGTTCAAATTATCAATCCAAAGACCTCAAAAAAATGTTTTTATATGAATACATATCGAAGATTATACAACGGATTTCATTTAAAAAAGAATGCCAGTTTTTTAGTGACGTCTTTAGGCTCACCTACCACGCGTGATAGCCACGGAAGTGCCCATAATAAAAAAATCATATCTGTAGCGGTGTTGAAGACAAAGTTTTCACGACAAAAACATTTTCTAATGGGCTTCATTTATTACAAATCAACAAACAAGTGATGCTTATAAAATTGCTCACACTTAGCACGATGTACATTTTAAGCCTTTCACCTCGAATTTTTATGTGATAAACACAAAACATTTGTATACGATTTCTATAGAGTTTTCTAATTCTTTCCAATTCATACAGTACATGAGAAACATGATGTTTTCCAAGATCATTATCATGCGGATGACGGTTAACTAAAATATTTTTAATATTTCGAATTTAATCTTCATTTTTAATATCTCAAATATGTACATATTACTACAAATAACAAATACAGTTTTTGGTACTCGATGAAATTCAAGATGATATACATACATACAAAAAGTAAATCGAAAAATCTAACAATTCACTTCGATTTTCCCCCTCCTACTCAGATCCAAGTTACTGATTTTTTGTTTCTCTTTTCAAAAGTATTTGTTGGATATAAACACAAACATAAAAATATTAATAAAAATATATCATTTTATAGGATCAGCTCGTAATGTTGCTTCTAATGGTTAATTTTTAACGAATAAAAAATTGTTACTGATTTACGTCAAAATATTCTTTTTGAAGCGGTTGAATTTTTTAAAAATAAAAATTGTATGGAAATGTTTCTGCAACTTATTTTCGTTCGTCTGAGCGAACTATCAAAAATCAGATAAGGAATATTTTAGCTACGAGCTCTTTGCGTGCTTTTCTATAGACACAACGAATTATTGATTCCTGTGGCTTATACATTTCTCGTAATAATTGAGTGGTTTTGGAACGTTTGCCTCAGACGAACGACAATAAGTTATAGAAACATGCCCTATTTTCTCTACAATGTGATAGAAAAATCAGAGATTGATTTGGAAAGACACTTTATCGGAAATTATAAATTTTAATTAATTAATTCATTGGAAAATTTTAACATATCGAAAGTCGCATATTTCGTAGAGATTTCAAATTGAAATTGTATTTTGCAAATATAAATCATCAAAATTCTACCATTTTGTCAATTTCAATATGATATATTCCCACAAACAAGAGATTGTACGTTCACATTCAGCATAGAATAATGTTATATCGTTTTAATATCAGTAGGTTCAAATGCAAAACCAGTATTTCGACTAGAAAAATTATTGAAAAAACTTGTATATCTCAAAATTACGAAAATTTTCAAAACTTCAAAGCCAGTTCCTATGTATTTTTTCCATTACCTAGTCGATTTTCAAGAACCGATTTTAAATGTAAAAGGATAAAAAACTCTGCCTAGATCAGCATTGGTGGTGTATGCGTTATATTAATTGAAAATAATATTACTCATTCGCTTGGTCGAATGAAAAAAAAAATAGTTCTAAAATGATTATAATTTGCTTTCGAATATTTTCTACTAGACATGCATTCATCAAATAAATGTTTACTCGATCCATATTAATTGATTTCCAAGAAATAATTTGCCGAAAATAGGAAAAAACACGTTACTTGTTATAATTGTGAATATCTCGAAAATAACTTTTAATCGTTGGATTGAACGTACTTGATGTGGAACATAGTTTTGATTCCGATTCGATCACAGTATCATTAGCTGGCAACTTTACAAATCTAGATTATATCATTTTATTTCAATTCTTCTAAAAGTATTATAATTACGAAAATCAAAAGTGTGCTGTGAAAAACGGTTGAAATTATGTAGCTCGATATTGTGCGATAAATATTATATAATAGATGATATAGAAATCAAATAGTTTGAAACACAATTAATTGAAATTTCTTTCACAAGAGCACAATCATGGTTCGCACTATTAGCCGCAGTTTGTTAAGGAAATATAACACAACAAAGTAGAACAATTTGCATAATTAGCAACGATTTTCTCAGTTTGACAAACATAATGTTGACATTCTAGTATTAAAAAGTATTAAATTTATATCTATGATTTAGTGTTGTTTTGCCACGAACTGTGAATTCCTACGAAATTTATCAAAACAAAAAAAAAAAACTATGTTCCCTCACAAATTGAATGAAGTGTCTCTATCACTTACTGACTGCTAACACAGCAAAGGCATTAGCCCATTAATGTTCGCCAACCACTCGGAATTCTAAAAATAAACGAAAAGAGATACATACATATGCATATAGTACACGCTAAAAAATTATATACATATCAGTTTTTGTAGATTCTGGATATTTTCATTATTATTAATACACAGAAGCTCATACTATGACCACATCTTCTATGAAATGGAAAGTAAAAAAAATAGTTCCATTAAATATTCTGGAAAAATACAAAAAGAGACATTTTCATTATTATGAATACATAGAACCACATTTTCTATGAAAGAGAAACTAAAACATAGTTCCACTAAATTCCGTTTACCTTTTGCTTCACATAGTTAATTTTGCCATAAACAAATCTTTGTCACAATATCTGTCATATGCCACACAAACAAGCGTAACACCGCTCCACCAAACTGAATAGTTGATATTACCAACCAAATGAAACCTCCGTGTTCAGTTCCCCGACTGATGTGCTGTAAAAGCCTAACCCAGATATATCTGAGCTTTTGCACTAAAGCAAAAGCAACCAATCAATCTCTAAATATTCCACCTCAACAACAACAACAATGTTTGTTTACAAATCATTTTTATGATTAGAATTTAAACAAATTTTAGTTAGTTTGTTCCCTATCTTCTTTTGTATATGATGATATGCCAATGTAAACACAATTTAAGGTACATAAATCGAAATGCATTATTTTGAAATTAAATATTTATTATGAAACATTAAAAACAACAAAAAACGACATCACACACACACATACAGCTTATAAATTAATTAAATTTGAATTTGTAATTAACACATGCAAATAAACCAATACTCAACATGCACGGTCCTATATGCGAAACCACGCCCCCTAACACATTTTCAAACCCCCACCCTCCCTGACCACCCACCCCACTCGTATTATTTGAATGTGTAGTTACAATTACGACAACATGAGGTAAAGAAGAAAAAAACAAAAACTGGAAAAAATTAACGTAAATTATAAATGTACGATGTGTAATGAGTATACAACTGTTTTTTATACGTGAATCGATTGAAAATTAATATTAACAACAGCAGCAACAACAACGGAAACACGCCCCACACATAAATGCATAATTCATTCAATAAAAAAAATTCAAGTATTTCCGATAACTAAAAATTAGATATTATTAAAGATTAAAGATGAAACCAACCGCAGAATATTGAAAATTCATTTAGTTAAGAATCCAACAACCACGAAATCAATTCAATTGGTAAATGCTAATAAAGCTAAAGAAAAATTCCTTATTTTCGAAAATATC
Organism: Polietes domitor; assembly: GCA_947397865.1. NCBI lineage: Eukaryota > Metazoa > Arthropoda > Insecta > Diptera > Muscidae > Polietes > Polietes domitor. The sequence goes on from OX377621.1 coordinate 39,197,160, forward strand.
GAAGGAAAGTTAATAAAACTTCCTTTAAAATTTTGCACATTTCGTAAGTATTGAGTATCGAGGCAATATGAGAACCAAACCTACCAGCATTTATCCAATTGATTTGATATGTTATATATATACAGACAAGCATACATAGTAAACTATATATCTACATGAACCTATTAGCAGTAAATGAATACATAGTATAGTTATATCACAATATGGATTATAACAACAACAAAAACCAAAACCCCGTTTCGACCACCCCCTCCCCACTCTTCATGCATTTTCATTAAACAACAGAAAGAAAAAAAAACAGAAAATTAAAAAAGAAAACCAAAACGAATAAATCTTAAATAACTTGCATTTATACTTAGAACAGGTCATAAGTTTAAAAATATTTGTTTTTATTTTTCTTTTTTAATTTTTTTACATAAATTAAACCAAAAGAAATCGAAGTAAACTGAAAACAATTTAAATATAAGAAAATGAAATTTATAAGTCATGCTGTAGTTGGTAATACTCATAAATATTATACTAATTATTATTTGTTAAGCATAAAACAGTCTAGTCCTAAGGCAATAATTAATGATAAATAAAATTGAATGAAAAAAAAAAAACTAAATAAAAAATCGACAAAAAAACCTTAATGAATAAATTTAAATAAGAGATGATAACACACTTAATTGAGACATGAACTTAAATTAAAATATAATAAAAAAGAAGAAGAAATAAATAAATAAAATGATAACTATAAATGTAAACAAGCGAAGAGTTTTATTTGGAAAAAAGGAAACTATGAAAAACTATTCTGGCACATGTCAAAATAGGCTTTGTCGAAAATACACTTTTTGTAAAAGGAAGGGCTCGTCATTATTTTAGCCATTTCATTTGTCGAAATGGATCATTTGCAACATTTTACTCAGCCGAAAATGTACCTATTGTTTTTCAGGTGATCTGGTCGCCTATTACTCCTGTTACGAAAATCATATTTTTGATTATGCCCATAAAACTTTAGTTACAGATTTGAACATTTTTTATGACGAACAATTTACCTACTTCAGACTTTCTGGTCGCCTATTACTCCTGTTTCAAAAATCATAGCTTCGACTGTTTTTAAAACAGTCGCTACATCTTTCGTATGGAGAGGTGACCATTAGGGCGTACCTCAAAAAAAAAGTTCGCCGTACACCTTCGAATATGAAGTATTATTGAAAGGTAGTTTCAAAAAAAAATTTTTTATTTTTTTATGCCGAACGTAGGGGTCGCGCTTTTACATTTTTCTATATAACTTGTATTTATAAACGGATTTTAAAGTGTGATACATCGATGTTTTTGTCTCGACGAGGCCGATTTTTTTGTCTTTGAAGTCATTGAGCTCAAGCACCCCCTTCTGGTAATTACCCATCATTTCTCAGTTGCTACTACCCTAATGTACCACTCTAATAATCGAAAATTAAAGCTCGCATAAAATCATGAATCATGTTTGAGCTCAATGACTTCAAAGACAAAAAAATCGGACAAAAACATCGATGTATCACACTTTAAAATCCGTTTATAAATGCAGAAGTTATATAGAAAAATGTAAAAGCGCGACCCCTACGTTCGGCATAAAAAAATAAAAAAAATTTTTTTGAAACTACCTTTCAATAATACTTCATATTCGAAGGTGTACGGCGAACTTTTTTTTTTTTACTTGTAACCTGGTACGCTCTAGTGACCATCGTAGCTTTGAGCATTTTAATCGTTTTAAATGTCTCACGAAAAAATCGTTGAATTGTGGGCTGTGGGCGTAGTAAAAGGTGTAACATTGATCTGGTTTGTAGATAAACTGTTGTTCTTTCTAAGGCTGAAAGATTCATTGATGTAGCTGTTTCTGTAGCCGAGATAGATCATTTGAAAATTTTTTCTCAGACGAAAAATTTACCTACTGTTTTTTTCAGACTTTCTGGGCGCCTATTACTTCTGTTACAAAACATCATATTTTTGCCTAAATTCAAAAAATGTTAGTAACCGAATGCAGAGCGTAGCTTTATTCCCTACATTGCGTGTATGGAGAGGGGGATATATGAGCATTTTATTCGTTTTAACGGTCTCAATAACTTTCCATTGATTTGTGGGTCAATCTGTTTTGAAGAGGAACTTCTGCTCTTTCCAGCGCAAAAGAATTCATTAATGTAGCCGCATTCATTGCCGAGATAGATCATTTGAATTTTTTTCTCAGACGAACAATTTACCTACTGTTTATTCAGACTTTCTGGGCGCCTATTAGTTCTGTTACAAAAATCATATTTTTGCCTAAATTCAAAAGCTGTTAGTAACCGAATGCAGAGCATATCTTAAGGCCTTCATTGCGTGTATGGAGAGGATGATATATGAGCATTTTATTCGTTTTAACGGTCTCAATAACTTTCCATTGATTTGTGAGACAATCTGTTTTGTAAAGGAACTTCTGCTCTTTCCAGCACAAAAGATTTCATTAATGTAGCCGCATTCATTGCCGAGATAGATTATTTGAAAATTTTTTCTCAGATGAACACATTACCTACTGTTTATTCAGACTTTCTGGGCGCCTATTACTCCTGTTACAAAAATCATTTTTATGACTAAGTTCAAAAAACTTTAGTGCCAGAACGCAGAATATATCTTTAGGCGCTTCATTACTTGTGTGGAGAGGAGATCATCTTAGCATTTGGCATTTTAGTCATTTTAAATGTCTCATGAAAAAATCTTTTAATTTTGGGCTGTGGGCGTACTAAGAGATGTTACTTCGATAATCTGTTTTGTAGATTAACTTCTGCTATTTCCAGTGCAAAGGGATTCATTGCTGTAGCAGCTATCATTGCCGAGATATATGATTAGAATTTTTTTTCCCAGACGAACAATTTACCTACTGTTTATTCAGACTTTCTGGGCGCCTATTACCTCTGTTACAAAAATGCTATGTCACAAATGCAGAACATAGCTTTAAGTCCTTCATTGCGTGTTTGGAGAGGGGGTATATGAGCATTTTATTCGTTTTAACGCTCTCAATAACATTCCGTTGATTTGTGGGATGCGGGCGTACTAAGAGATGTTACCTTGATAATCTGTTTTGTAGAGGAACTTCTGCTCTTTTCAGTGCAAAAGGATGCTCTAGCCGCATTTATTGCCGAGATAGATCATTTGAAAAAAATCTGAGGCGAACAATTAATTTACCTGTTTATTCGGACTTTGTGAGTGCCAAAAAATCGTTCAAAATAATAGTGACAGAATGCAGAGCATATCTTTAGGCGCTTCATCATCATCATAAATCAAATGGAATTTAGCACCATCTAGGGATGGATAGTCGTGTTAGCAGCTTCTGTTAAGTACATATTTAGTAATTTAGTTGACACAGGGTGTAATGAACATCTAAGAATATAAGGACTGTTTATATCCACTTTTTTATTCACCACTATACAGAACCAGCCATCTGTTGGCACATAGCAGCATGTAAGTAGATACACAATATAATGACACGGTTAGATATAAATACTCTTGTTCGGGTATTTCGCAGAAGAAGGCGACAGAATCAGGAATTGTGCTGTCGAAACACTCCAATGGATTCACACAATCGTATCTAATTCAATCGAATTTTTGTAGAATATGTGAGCATACATACAATTCTTTTATATTTACGATGTTCATAACATCTACAATTTTGAACCTAAATAAACATGCAATAAGAATTTAAGTATTTTATAAAAAAAATTCTCATCGGTATCTATTACTTACAGGTCCTTCAATATTTTACTGAGAGTTGTTCAATCTAAATTATCTCTGTGAAAATACTATTTTCACTGGGTGCCCAATAATGTCCATTGTAAAATACAGAGAGTGTTCATGTCCACGCTTTTATGCACCACCATAAAGTATCATCCATCATTTAGAAAATAGAGTTTTGTTGTGTCACAATGAAAATGGTGTAGAGATAATGAAGCAACTAGATATATGTTCGGCTATTTTGCTCAAGATGGCGGCAGAATCACAAAAGGTAGTGTCGTATATTCAAAGACCTATGGATTCACACAATCGTTTCCGTTTCAATTGAATTTTTGTAGAATGTGTGAACATAGAGACATATTTATTATATATATTATTTAAAACATCTAGGATTCTGAACCTATATAAGCTTACACTAATTAATTAATAACAATTAATATTCTCATAGAGTAATATTTGTCGGAAGACATGTGTACATCAACGACATCTATTGCGTACAGAGACATTTAAATTTTACTAGAATGAAATCCCATTTTTGGAATGTTAACTTTTAGAAAGGCAAACTATGTCACCGAACAGGAATAACATTTGTTTTCGCAAAGTTCATTTGTTTGCCGTTATTTTACTGTTTTTCAGGTTTTGCTAAGAAATTCCAGTATTTTTAATATATTTAATTTAAATATTTATTTTTTTTGTAACATGCTAACATGTCTGTAATATTCTTTGTTATTCTCCAACGTTGAGGCGTTAATAACACACAAAATGCGACCTTTCATGTCTTGTATGTTGCAGGTCTTCTTTGTTGAATTCAGTTGCAAATTCTCTTTGTACATCTCCTGATGTTCGGCTACTGTCCACAAGGGGACGGTAGTAAAAGTGCTCAAACATTTAAATTTAGTTTGTTGTCATATATTTCTAAAAATTTTTATAGAATCGAGGTGGATGAGTCACTCTACATAATAAAAGTTAGAGCAGACATGAAAAAAATCGATTTGGGCTCTCGTTGATTTCGCTAATTAAATCGGTTATGAATGCTTCCATCTGTATTGCATTAGCAATTGCAATAAATAACAAACAAGCACTTGAAAAGGCTCCGAATGTTGCTCCGCATTGCTTAACATACTAAAAGTAAATTTTCCACTGTCATGCAAAATTTCAAATTTCTTCTATGGTCAACTCATTTGTAAATCTATTCTCCTGCAATAAAGATTGTTGTCCAGTTAGTTGGCGACATATGAACTGTTATGATCAAAGACCTTCTATATACAAAAGAAGAAATCTTGATCTTTGTCTGTTATTACCGGCGCAACGTTAAGAAATAACAGCGAATGTTAAAGCCATGTTAGGTTTTTACAGAAAAAAATTAAAATAAGAAAAACAACGGATACAAATACAATTATACGCGAAAACAAAATGTGTATATGTGGTTGATTGCTAAATGTTTGTAATATATTTAAATCTCTTAGCAAAACCTTATAAAAACAGTAAAATAACGACAGACAAATCGACTCTGTAGAAGCAATTGTTATTGCTGTTCGTTGGCATAGCTCGCCTTTCGGCAAGTTAACAGACAAAGAGCGATATTTCTTGTCTTGTATATTGGAAGTCTTTGGTTATGATAGATCTTCTCCTAACACTGATATGCTAATACCTACGAATGTACACCAAACAGTACCAGTGTTGTCAACAGACTAGTTGTCAGTCTGTTGACGACACATGCTCTGTTATGTTAGACCTTATCTAACATTTCACTGTTAATACATATGAATGTGAACCATACTCAATGTAAGTCTATCTTTTTACAAATTTGTATAAACCAACTCTGTAGATGGCGCATATCAACTATTGAAGAACTAGAACTATCGCCATCTTTCGGAAATATTTTCCGTTTACGACGCCTAAATATTATATTGTCTCCCGTTTTTTTCGGGTGACATCTATTGGGCAGTGTTCTTATAATTATGGGGAAGTCGCCTAAGGTGGCAACACTGGTTGTGATAAAAGACTAAGGGGATTATCACACAAAATGCAAACCGTAAACGAGCGTTAATTTCTATACAAATCGTTGTTGTTACAAAAACAATTTTCAATGAAAATAAAGTGAGCTTTCGCGTTACCTTTTGTGTGATAAGGAGGTCAATTGATAACAGAGAAGCTCGATTTCGCAAATTTACAAAGACCAGCTTTTCGAGCTCCATTTAACATCACAGAAGCAATCACTAACAATAGGGCTGTTTTTCTTTTAAGCCGGGATAACAAGCTGCGATAACAAAAACGTTAATAAAAATTTAATTTGTATCAAAAGAAATTTTCAAAAAAATATTTTGTGTCAATTTTATTGGACTTAGCCTCGATAACCATCATTTCGATTTACACTAGATAATTATCCAGGCTAAGTCAAAAAATTTTAACACAACATTATTTTTTCAAAATTTGTTTTCACACACACATTGATATTGCCTTTGGCAACAATTTTAAAAAATATTTTTTGTTATTTTGAGTGAAATTTTAACATTTTATTTAGATTTTTGTTATCGCAGCTTAGTTTTCCAGTCTTAAAGAAAGACAGCCATAATGTTGCTTTATTTAACAGTGCCGAAAGAATTGCCAACAATGTTATATTGTTTCAAAGACTATACAAGTTAAATTAAGTTCTTGTTTATGAAATTGATGGTAAACGTGTATATTTCTACCATTATTTGGTCTGCTTTTTATCTTGAAAACCCATCAGCGATTTATGAGGAAAACAAACGCTCATACTACATATGAATGAAACTCCAGTCTATATTCGAATCAATATTTGATAATATATTTTTATTTAATTTATTAATTAATTTTATATATGTATGTATATTTTATTAAATCGAAACGAAAACCACAAATAAAACTTTATTTAATTCAATTGAAAATGTTAACAATATTTACCGTTTCTTTTTGTTTGTTTTTTTCTTCTTGTCATTGGTTAATATTTAATTAGTATATTTGTATTTTTATTTATATACATATTTACACAACCAAAAAGTAATGGTAAATTGTAATTAAAAATGTTTCGCATATTAGTTAAATATTGAATATTATTAAATTTCAGTCAAAACTTAGTGTAATTTCATTTGATTTTGTTTTTTTTTTGTTTATTTAATTTTGGGCCATCTCCGCCATCAACCTCTTTTAGGTGGGGCCAAAAACGTTTTTTGGTCAGGACAGACCACTGGAAATGTACGAGTATCTATGTATGTATATATTTAATTTTAAAGCAAGCTTTCCGTTTATATAACTACATGTGTAAGTACGTCCACCTGTCTGTCTGTACAAACTCTGTATTTATTGTTTGTTTCTTTATTATTTCTGTAGAAGGAAACCTCGTATTATTTATTTTTAATTATTTGATTGAATAAAAATGTGTTTTATAAAAATACATTGTTTTTTGTTTAGTTTTTTTTTGGATTCTGGTGAAATCGTGTTTTAGGAAATTTAACAAATGCTTAATATTGGTCCAAAATATTTTGTTTTCTTTTTTAATATACATACTACACTAGGCAAAAAATGGAAAACAATTTTTTGTGGTTGGAACTAAGAACAAATTTTTTATTGTTTATGGGCACTTGAGAAAGAAAATGAGATTAAAAATTTGTTGCGTTTGACTATAGGTTGAATATTTTGATTATGCATTTAGCTGAAAATTACAGTACATCGAAGTAATGATAAAAAATATGTCACAAATACTGTGAGCATTACGTGGTTTGTTTCTAAATAAAAATAGTCGAAGAAGAACAAATTCCGATTTTTTTAATCATTTTGCCCAAAATATTACACAAATAGTTCCAACATCTGCCTAAACTGAATGTAGCCTAGTGCAGTTAAAGCAGTTTCATTTCGACAAATAATTTTTAAATAACAAAATTGTAAAATTACATTATCTGATGTAAATATATAATTGTAAATTCGAAATTGATCTGGTTGTTTGTGAGAAAGAAGTCCAAAATGGAGAGACTGTTGGGTGGGGTATAGCCATGATTTTTCAACATTTCTGTTTCCGTGAGCAAAATGCTATGAACTATCGTGTTCGGTATTCTTTAGAGACTTTGAAGGATAGAATATTTCGCGATTCACAAAAGTTGGTTCCTATGAGCCCGATAACAACCCGAGTGATCTAAGTGACTCAAAAGAGTGCCACCACAACCAACGATATCATGATAAAAACTTTCCTTATAACACCGTACGACAATTTTTTAAAAAATCGTTACACATTATTCGAATACGTATGAAATTATGGGCAACATTTAATTAATTGGCGTTTTTAGTTTTTCATTTCCTGTTACCCCATCACAGGACTATACAGTTCCAAAGGAAATAATTTTCGAAAATTATTTTAAGTACTTATTCGCACCCTATGTTAACGGTATTAGTGTCAAATTAAAGAATAGAGAATCTGTTAAAAATACTTCAAATATAATGTTTCTATCTGTATTATTTCAGCATTAACAGCCATTTCAAGTTTACCCCTTAATTTATTTAGTTTATTCAAATTTTACTTTTTAAGAGGGAAAACTTGAAATTGTCGTTAAAGCTAAACTAAGACAGGCCGAAGCTTACAATTTAAAGTATTTTCAGCACATATTCTCTTCTTTAATTTGAAATATATACCGATATCAGAGGGTGCGAATAGGTATTTAAAATAATTTTTAAAAAATTTTATACTTTGAAACATTGTTGTCCCTAAAAGGGGCAACAGGATGAGGAAAAAAAACTAAAAACGTCAAATAACTCAATTTTACATATACTGTCAGGCGTATATCATCTGTTTCAAATCTAATATTGACTGTCAGACAGTGTAATCAGTCATTAGTCGAAAAAAACCTACGATAAATTTCAATAAAAATTTTTTGAAAAATAACGCAATTTAAAAATTTATTCGAACAGAGTGAGTAAGTAGTGACATCCCATACTTTGGGTACTTTATAAATCCATTGAAAATTGTACTTCAAAATCTGCATTAGCTAAAAAAATAATTACATCTTCAATACAACAGACAATCAAATCAATATCTTTTTGTAAATTATACACATCGTATTTATGTGTGTCCTTAACAAGCAGCAACTTATTAATACTTAACAACTTATTGTCTCTTATAAAACGAACAATTTAATCCAAAAATTGTAAAAAAAAATTGGGTTGGTTTTTTTATATATGATGAAATACAAAATTCTCTCTTATAATTATGATTAATAATGTTATGTCAAATTTAAGTAAAAAGTAAGGAAGTTGGGTAGTTAAAAAATATGCAGTAAGTATTATCAAAACTTAGAATTATAAATTAATTTGTAAGTAATTGTAGTTAGTTATACTTTTGGTCGGGTTAGTTGCATAGTTTTCATTTTTGGTAAGTTGAAGTAATCATATGTACTCTTTGTTTTTTTTTAATCGGTGAGATTAAGTTAATTATGTATATGTATATAGATATTTGATATAGATATTTTATATAAATTGTTTGTGTATTTTGTTACGACGGCATAAGATATGTTGTTAGGTGTATGGAGGATAATCAAATGTGGGCGGCCATAGAGGATTAATAAAGCATAGGGTTTTTAAATGGTTACAAAGTTCTTGAATCATGGCAAAGTTTGCAGTGCATCTAATTCGTCAAAAATTTAAATGAATAATAGCAGTCAAAATGAAAATTTGAGGCAAATTGTAAGAATTTTAAGGGGAAAATTTTCGAGAAGATATCGGCCGTCAGTCCAGCCTTCATGAAACTCATTTTCAAATCGGTGGCTATGTTAATAAGCAAAATTCCGCATATGGGGTTCAGAGAACCCACACGTGACTATTGAGAAGCCACACAACGAGTCACTGTTTGGTGTGGAATTTGGGCTGTTTATAGCCGATTCTAAATTAAAATTTTAAATGGCCCACCCTATATTAGGCCCAAAATGTTTTAGATGAAACTTTTACTGTAGCAGCACAATAGATACTCAAATCGAATGAAACATATGTACACTAGGATGGGTCACGAAAATAAATTGCTGCGTTCACCCCCAAAAATGAAGATTGGATGGTTTAACGATGATTTGCAAAATATTTCGTTCCTAGATATACCTGTCTGTGAGCTAAACGCTCATGAAACACCTCTAAAATCATGTTTTTCCCCTGTATTTTTAAACACTCCACGAGAGTATTATGTCTTTGTGCATTTGTTTGTAACACCCAAAAGGAAACGAGTTAGACCCAACGTTTATTATACAGATCGGCTTAGAATCACTTTCTGAGTCGATTTAGCAATGTCCGTCTGTCCATCTATTGTTGTAATCAAATTACAGGTCGCAATTATAGTCCGATCTTAACAAAAATTGGCACAAGTAAGTTTTGTGCATCAAGGACGAACGCTATTTAATTTGAAGCAAATCGGACAGATTTATATATAACCCCCATACAAATGTCGCTCCCGATTGGACTTTTTCCCCTCTAGAAACCACATATTAAACTCGATGTGCTTCAAATTTGGCACAGTACCCTATAATTGAAGTGAAAACAGCGACGGTGAAAATTGGTCAGATCGGTTCAGATTTAGATATACATCCCATACTAATGTCGCTCCCGATTCGACTTTTTCCGATCTAGAAACCACATATTTCACTCGATTTGCTTCAAATTTGGCACAGTACCATAATTGAAGTAGAGACAGCTATGGTGAAAATCAGTCAGATCGGTTCAGATTTTCCGTACCCGATTTTCTTTAAATTTGGCACAACATCTAATAATTCAACTAAAAACACCCATGGTGAACGTGGGTAAGATCGGTTCAGATTTAGATATAATTTTTTTTATATATATACAAATGTTACTCCCAAATGTTTAACCGTTTTTGGCCAAACTTTACATATTACATTTCATCTATAAACATAGTGAATGCGGGTCACATCGTTCCATGTTTCAATATACCCCCATGCAGATGTACTTTCTGATTTAAAATTTTTTGTCAAACACATACATTTACAGGATACAAAAATCCTTCCCTTTCACTTTTTTACAGAATTGAATTATAATAGGATAGCAAGTGGAGTGTATCATATAGTCGGCTCCGTCCGACTTTAGCCTTTCCTTACTTGTTTTGTGTTGCATTTTTGTCCAAAATTTTTTCTGAATTTGTAGACACTTAGAAGCACTTTAAATATAAATTTTTATTCTTGCCTTATAATAACTCATTGGTCGTATTACTAGAGGCTTTGTTTGATTGGAGATTGGTTTTTCAGAATGACAGCTAAAAACTTGGGAACATTTTATAAAAGATGTTATGAAAAATAAATAGAACGAATCAATACCTTTCGAATGATGCTTAAGTGATAAATATCGGACGAAAATTACGTCACTGACTCCATTTTTGTAAAATAATTTAATACAGGAGAAGGTTTTTCAGAGCCAACATTTTCAAACTCTTTTAACAAAAATGAGCGCTGCTGCGTCAATTTCCTTCTGATTTTCATAATTTATGCATCATTCAAAAGGTATTGACTGACACCAGCTATCTATTTATTTTTCAGTTGTCAATATGAAAAAACACAAAAAACTACTATAGACGTCCAATAATTCGACCAATAAGTTACTCTAAGACAAGAATCTAAATTTATATTTAAATTTATTATTAATTAAAAAAAAATGGTTAAAAATGCAACGTAAAAAATTACATACTTTTTGGGGTGTTTTCAGGAGCCTTTAGCTCAAAGACGGCTTGATCTAGGAACGAAATATTTTGCAAATTATCGTTAAACAATCCAAACTTTATTTTTGGGGGATGACTGCAAATTGTTTTTCCATTTATATGGCACGCGACCCAGCCTAATGTACATTAGGATGGGCCACGAAAATTAATTGCTGTGATCATCCTCCCAGAAATGAAGATTGGATTGTTTAAGGGAGGTAAACGCTCCTGAAAACATCTCTATAAATCATGTTTTTTCCGTTTAATTTTTATACCCTCAATCTACAGGGTAGGAGGATATATAACATTTGGCACAAAAAAAGTGTAACGCATTGAATGAGTGGCTTTGGACCCCAAGTATGTTTGTACCAAATCTGTGAAATAGACTTTTTAAGTTGTTTGAGCCATGCCCGTCCGTCGGTCTGGCTAGTGTACACGATAACTCTCGAAAGGAGTCAATGAATCAATTCAAACTTTGCACATGGCAATATTTTCCCCAAACATAAATGATGAATATCGGACGAAAAGTAACATCATTGACTTAATTTTTTTGAAATAATTTTATACTGGAGATGGTTTTTCAGAGCCAAAATCATTCTTCCGATGGCATCATTCAAAAGGTACTGACTGCAGTCATTTATTTTTTTATAATATAATACCGCCAAATGAAAAAGTGTTCAGTTGCCACTATGAAAAACTCAAAATATACTATACACCTCCAATAGTTCGGCCAATAAGTTATTCTAAGAAAAGAATCAAAATTTATATTTAAAATGCTTTCAGGGGTCTGTAATTTCAGATTTCTTTTATGCAACACAAAAATAATTACACGAGAAAAACATGATTTTTAGATGTGTTTTCAAAAGCGTTTAGATCACAGACAACTTGATCTAGGAACGAAGTATTTTGTAAATCATCATTAAATAATGGGTTTTGACTCAATTAATTATTTCGTTATCTCAAACTTAGGTCAAAAAAGTTACATACATATGGGTGATTCCATTGGAACGTGTGTGACACTTTTGCTTAAATATGTTTAAATATTAAATATCTCCCATATTCATTGACTGAGATTTTTACTGTACTGCCAATGAAAAACGGCAGGTTAATCTGAATTTTATTGCGAATATAAATATGTCTTAGTGTTTTAAATATTGGACATATACAACACACTAGAGCGTCACGGGTGTGACCTTAGCTTTGAAGAAAATCTTGAGGTTTTAGTTATTTTCTTAATTTCGGATATGTTCTTCCATTACAGGCCTTTATTCATTTTTGCTAATCAAAAGAGTGGTTCATACTCTTTCCTCTAAAGTATACGTTACCGACATCTCTTTATGAATAAAGGAAATATAGGATATTTAAATTGTAACGGGTATGACATTTTGACGGAAATCGTATTACGACACCAGTCTATATCTGGTAAAGGAAATGATCAGACCTATTGTTGTCATTATTTTTTTGAAACATAATCAAAAAAATGTTTTATGAGAAGTATAAACATTATGAATTTTTATCGTTTTTTTTTAATTCATAAATTGATTTTGAAATTTTGTCGAAAAAAGGGTCCTTTACGTGGAATCATCCATATGGAAAGTTTTCAAAAATATATTTGAATGATATTTAATTTGACGAGTTTGAACTGACATTGCAAAATTGATAGTGAAAATGTTAATGGTATCTTCGGCGAAAATTTAAAATTTTTCCAAGTGACTTCAATGTCGTATTCAATTAGTCATGAAACTAAACAATAAATTCAAAATTGTCAACAATGTGTGAATGCATACAACCATATTTGCCAAAAAGTCCTTCATATGAAAGCTTGTTTTGATTATCCTTATTATTTTCTATTATAATTTGATACATATTTTTTTCAATTGAGATTTCATACATATGTTGAGTGTTCTGTTTAATAAGTAAGTAGTCATTATGCCAAAGTGGAAAATGTTCATAAGGTTTATCGATTGATACGTGTCTGTGTTCATTCTGTATACATATCACACATCTATACATATGCCCCCACAAATGTACATATCTATATTATTAGGCGTATGAATTCAAGTGTAATGGAAATGGAAATTTTGAAAAAAATGCATTTTATAAATCCATTAAAGCATTACATTTCAATGATCTCGTTATAGTGTTTTTGTTTGTTGTTTGCTGTTATTTAGTATTGCTTGTAGCGCGTTATTTTACATCATATTTACTTGTCAAAGCATATGAATCGGTTTGAAAACACCGTACAACAGCAAAAAATCGTATGGGCCATGGGCAAATCTATGTCCTCCAAGGACAAACAAAGGATTTGATGTTTGAAAATCACGTTTTTAATAACTAATGATTAGAGTTTGTCCCAAATGTATTAGCTACAATTGAATATCCAATGATACCCTATCCAAATATACAATTGGTTTTAGAAAATACAAAAAATTTAAAATTTCTCTTCTATTTTCTAAAACCCATAGTGCGGATTACAAATTAAATCAATCATTAGAACAAAATTAGTCGACTCAAAGTTCGATCAAGAACAAAACCATAATTTTTGTATAACAATTAAATTCTGGTCTTGTTTTGGTTTAAATTTTTTTAAGTATTTGGGTTCTTAAAAAAACTTGACAATAAGGTAGGGAGGATTAAGAAAATAATATAAGAAATTTGGAAAAGGTTCATCAATGTAAATTCTGAAGATTTATAAAAATTAATATAATTTTAGATTTCTTCCTGGCCCCTATTTTTTATTTTTGTTGTACGGTGATATAATATAATATAATATAATATAATATAATATAATATAATATAATATAATATAATATAATATAATATAATAATTTGATTATAATACATATACAATTACTCCATTTCCAAAAAGTGCATTGCAGTTCAAAAAACTATTTTACAGAAAAAACGATTTTTTGATTACATACATTACAACGGCTTTAATTTTACGTAGTATAGGGTGATTTGTGTGGGAGGTACTAGAAGGGGTGTGGCAAAACTCATTCTTAGTACACTTAAAGTGATTTTAAAAACATTATCAAATACCACAATATAGCTGATTCCGAATATCCTTGTGGAAGTTACATTAGTTTTAATTTAACATAGGAATATGGGTCATTTGTGTGGGAGGTACCAGAAGGGGTGTGGCAATTTCACCCATCTTCGAACTTAAACTAAAAAATTGCCGTTAAAATTAAAAAAACTATAAATCAAAATCGCTAAATTAAGCTAGCCTATGACTCAAAACAATTTCCTTAAATTTAAAAAACTATAAATCTATCTATAGTGTATACAATAAATATGTTATTAATATAAATAAATAATTTCATTATAAAAAATTTCAAAATTATAAAATGGTATACAAAAAAATAATAAATATTTGAACCCACTGAACATTTTTTATTTCCAATGGCCAATATACAAAGCCATATATTTGGAGTACTATGAGACCTTGAATAGCGACATTTTTGTGAGCGTATGCAGCATTAATATGAACAGTTGTGCAAAAAATGGGCGGTACTGGGAAAGAGGACGTGACACTTCCATTCAAAGTAATAAACAATTCTCAAATATATTCGCTTATATGACCCTGAGAGTTCTGAATTTTTGTATAAGTACATTAACCCATTAACGCCTAGTGAAAACTACTGTTCAAATGTCCCGCATTAAACAGGTGTCCTCATGGGGAAATCATTAAATCTTCTGCTGTATGGCAACAAGGGTCTTGTGTGAGTTCAATGAATATTTATATGCGTATTTGCACAAAAAATTAGCGATATTGGAAATGTGTAGCTCCCACTATTAATATTATAAAAGCTTTTCAACGTTTTTTAATTCCACACAGATGGTGACACATGATCACTACAACTCTACAAGTATTTGTGCCAAGTTTCAATATTATACCTTACTAGAGTTATTAATTTTGGCATCCATGTGAAATGATCACACAAATTTTGGCTCTCCTAGGATGGATCGATTTTATTTTTGTCATAAGGCAATTTTAAAAATTTTAAAATTTTTGGTTTGATATGTGCTAGTTAGATTGATGGTGGTCTAAGTCACACTTTATCCGTTCTGAGATATACAATGGTTTAAGTTTGAGTCAATTGAAAAATATTTTTCCACAGAAGCACAATTCTTTTTCTTAGAATATCCTACTACTATATCGAACTTTTATAAAAAAATCGGCAATGTTGGTTGCTCTAAGGGAACCACTATTTTCAGAGTATGTACTGACTTAGACTACTTTCATTCTTCTCAGAAATGAAAAAATTTAACAAACAAAATTTTTATTTTTTTTTCGCAAAAATAATATTTTCTTACCATAAATGAAAGAAAACACAAAATATTTTATTAAAAAAAAATACAAACGAAAAAACTAAAAAAAAAATCAAAAAAATTTTAAAAATATATTTATAAATATTTACAGGTTGTTCTAAAAACGTCTAAAAACTTTATATTGAAATTATTATTTACTTTTCAAATAATTTTATTTTATATGTTTTTCAAATTATCTGAATCACTTAAAGTGGACTTAGACCACTTTCAAACTAACATAATTTTGGTGTGCATAAAATGAGAAATGTCATTGTAAGGGTAAATTTTTTATAAATGTCAAAAATAAATGTTCTTAAATTAGAGATCTGATCAAACCAAAGAGAAAAATTGACATATCTATTTTTTTATTTTTGACTTAGACCACTGTCTTTCTACCTGGCACATATATACATTAGAGTGGCTTCAAAATAAAAGTAATGGATGCTCCCGACTAAAATGAAAGATTGGTTTGTTTTATGTGTTCTCTCAAAATATTTCGCTTTTATCTTTGTGTGAGCTGGACGCGTTCAAAATAACCTCTATAAATCAGGTTTTTCTTGAATAAAATTCACGGTGAGAATTGTATTTAGAAAAAAACCTGCTAGAAATTAAAATGTGGTCGTAGCCTTATCAAACCATATCAAAAACTTGCATTTTAATCAAGAATAGAGGGTAGAATTTTAACATCTTTGTACAATTTTTGTTGCATTTTTTATAAAAACCGCAATAACTTTCATATTTTTAGTTCGATTTGTGTTTTTGTTGGATCGTTGAAGAGGTATTGATGACCAATTCCATTTTTTAGAACTTCCTAACGCATTGAGGACCGACAATTTTTTTCTTACTGTTGGTTCTCAGTAGGTTAAATGTGATGTAAGAACTGAAATATGGGGTTATTTGCGTCGTAAACACATTCTAGTCTTACAAAAAGCTAATTTTTGAAAAAACATCTGAAATTTTGGTCTTTCAATGGATAAATTGGGAGGAAAACTTCACATAAGATGTTACAATAAAACCGGGCGACATGATTTCCCTCCCAAGTATGAGATTATATAGAAGTGAAACTATAGGTCACTAATAGGAAAACTCATACTCAATTTTTTATTTCGTGGTCGTTTGTCTTTCTTACAGGACTTTTATTTTCCAAAGGATGTAAATGTTTCAATAATTTAGTTTCGTACTTTTGCGTATCATACAATGGCGATGTGGGTATCAAATGAAAGAGAAGAAAATCTGCTAAATATACTTTTAATTTCATGCGTCTATCTATGTTAATTTAGCATTAACAACCATTTCATTTTTTCCCCTTTATAAAGTTTATGTAAAGAGTGATTTTTTTGAGGTTAGGATTTTCATGCATTAGTATTTGACAGATCACGTGGGATTTCAGACATGGTGTCAAAGAGAAAGATGCTCAGTATGCTTTGACATTTCATCATGAATCGTCTTACAAACGAACAACGCTTGCAAATTATTGAATTTTATTATCAAAATGCGTGCTCTGTTAAGAAAGTTCATTGCGCGCTTCCATTTTATGGTCAGTTTAATCGACCCACTGAAGCGGCTATTCGGGCTATTGTGACTAAATTTCGCACCAAATTTACATTGTTGGACATTAAACCACCAACACGCTTACGTAGAGTGCGAACTGAAGAAAATATCGCAGCTGTATCGGCCAGTGTTAATGATGACCACCAATTTTCGATTCGTCGCCGTTCGCACCAATTGGGTCTCTGTTACTCAAAAACGTGGAAATGCCAAAATTGGACTAAGCGGATGGACCACCTAAGACGCAGCCGCGGTCAACATTTAAATGAAATTATCTTCAAAAAGTAAATGTCATGGACCAATCTAACGTTTCAAATAAAGAACCGATGAGATTTTGCAAATTTTATGCGTTTTTTTTTTAAAAAAAGTTATCAAGCTCTTAAAAAATCACCCTTTAGATTATTCATGTTTTATTTTTTAAGGGAGAAAATTTGAAATGGCTGAATTTCTTTCCAAAAATTAGCTTTATATAAGACTAGAATGTGTTTACGATGCAAATAATACCACATTTCTTTTTTTACTTCACATTTAACCCACTGAGTATTAACAGTAAGAAAAAAATTTGCGGCCCTTAATGGGTTAGCAAATTCTAAAAATTGCAATTGGTTATCAATACCTCTCCAACGAGCCCCTAAAAACATAAATCGAACTAAAAATGTGGAAGTTATTGCGGTTTTTATAAAAAATGCATCAAAAATTGGATATTGGATCATATTGCAAGTTTTTAATATGGGTTGATAAGGCTCGGGTCGGATTTTAATTTCTAGCGGTTTTTTTCTCAATACCATTCTCATGGTGAATTTTATTCAAGAAATTCCTGATTTATTGAGGTTATTTTGAACGCGTCCAGCTCACGAATGGACAATAATAAACGCGAAATATTTTGGGAGAACACATAAAACAAACCAATCGTTCATTTTAGTCGGGAACATCAACAAAATTTTTTTCTTCCACACAAAGAAGCCACTCTAATAAACATGTGGCACCCTGTCATTTGGAAAAATAACCACATTATCGTAACGAAATGATCTCAATGCAACTATCTTAACGTACATAAGCAAACAATCGAAAATTGTCTTTCTCTTTCGCTTTTGTACGCTCAACATATTACATCGTTTGCTCTTCAACTTAAGCCAAATTAAACTTTTTGTAAAGTTCCAATACTTTTATATTTTTTAATAAAGTTGTTTTTTATATTGTAAGTAAAATACCACAAGACTTTTTATTGTGGAAAATAACCAAATGCAATTTTCCAAATACATATAATTTCCTGCACCATACTTCAAGATTTAGAGCGATAAGTGCCTTTTCATCGACAAGATAAATCGTTCAACGATTATTGCGCATTTTATAAAAAATACAATAAAAATCGTAAAAAAGTGGTAATTTTGGAACATCACATCAAACAAATCAACGATTGATTTTAGTCGGATTTGTCGGGTATGTCTTTATACCCTCCCCCATGGTATTATGTCTTTGTATATTTGTTTGTAACATCCAAAAGGAAGCGAGATAGATCCATTGTTAAGTACCGATCGACTTAGAATCACTTTTTGAACCGATTTATACATGTCCGTTTGTCTGCCCATCCGTGCTCTATTCTTATAATCAAAGTACAGGTCGAAATTATTGCCCGATCCTAACAAAAAAATCTCAGAACGGACCCTATATAATATGAATCACATCGGTTTAGATTTATATATAGCCCTCATACAAATTTCGCTCCCGATTTGACTTTTCCCGCCATATATTGATATTTTTCCCGCTAATATATCAACTGGAAACATCTGTTGTCAATGTGGATCAGATCGTTTCAGAATTATATATAGCCGCCTCTAGAACAAATTATTTTGAACGATTTTCTTCAAATTGGCAGAACACCTTATATTACAAGTAGGATTGTCTATGGAGAAAGTCGGCAACATCCGTCCAGATTTATAAAAAGCTCTCATACAAATACCGCTCCCGATTTGATATTTTGGATATAGAAACAACATATTTTAAACGAAGCATATATAGTGAAAGTGAGTCATATTGTTCCATGTTTTGATACAGCTCAAATTTAAATATCCTTCCCGAAGTGACTTTTTTCGATCTAGAAGGTTTGATACAACATTTTATTTTTCACACATTGTATAGGGTAAAGTAAGTCCACATCGTTCAAGGTTTTAATGTCCTTCCCGATTGAACTTTTGCCTTCTATTTACATATATAGGACCAATTTCACTTTTATCACCGAAATGAATAAAATATATAAAATTATTGAAGAAAAACGTTGAACAGTACATTTTTAATGATGTGGATTTTTCTCAGTGGACCACATGGTATATTAAAATGTAGGGGTGTAACTTAAAAGTTGACAAGGGGTGTTGATAACAATAGTAACAAGTAGATAAGAAGTAGAAAAATAATTAATTTCCTCCGCTAAAACAGTTCTAACAAACTGATGTACTTTGTGGAAATGGTGTAAAATGCTACTTACTTTATGAATATCAATGCACAAGTATGCTTGTGTATCGCTTAATTATAATATTTGTATCTTAAACCACTAACGATTGATATAAAAAAACTCAACTATTAATGACAAATGTAATAACGTAATGTAATCTAATCTAATAGAAAAAACTTAATTAATAAATATTTTTATAATTTAATAACAAAACTATGCAATTCTCACATCATACTTTTGTTGCGTTTTGTTTTGCTTTTTTACTCGTTTAACTATATATCGATAATGCTTAATCTCATAGAAAAATAACAATATTTCTATATATAAATTATGTATGTCTGTATGTATGTATGTATGTATATATATATATTCTTTTCAACTACTATCACAATATGAAATGTCTTATGTTTGGTGTAACATATTTTGTTTTGTCCTAAAGAATAATCATAAATCTCCGGAAAGACAGTGACCAACCACCACGCATCCCACGCATCTTACATAATTACACATTTTTTACGTGCCACAGAGCTTTCGCCCTCATTCATGGCCATTGTCTTGGAGCGCATCAAATTCAGGTCGGTGCGTATGCTAGGCCTTCGGGCATTTGGTGTGACCACGCCGCAGGCATCACTGAAACGTCGCTTAATGGAGAGAGCATTCTTCTTCGTACCCCCCGCTGAGGAGTGGGGTGGCAGCGGTGAGGGTGCCCCAAACACGGTAACCACCCGTCGATGGTGATTTGGCGCCATTTCCAGGGGTAAATTAGAAGCAGTGAAGAGGGCGTAGAACAAATCGTCAATGCGGAAATTCTGTTTGGCCGAACATTCCACAAAGACACAGCAGTTGTCTTGACCGGCTATGTAGCCCATAACCTCATCGAGTTGTACGGTTCTGTGTGGAAGAGTAAATATTTAGAAGTGATTGACTCGAATGGTTGTGTCTTCAATGTTTGGTTACCTTTGATCTTTATCGCATTTATTACCCGCCAGCACCATTGGAATTTTGGGTAGGGCCTTCTTTTTGAAACCCGAGCCTGGATTGAGAGCGGCCCATTTAGTTTCCAGTATATTCTCCCGTAATCGTACCACTTCCTCGAATGATTCTCTGGAATCCATGCTGAAGACCAGAATAAAGAGATCACCTGTGGTGGGAAAAAAGTAAAAACTTTAATAGTTAATTCAAATAAAATGTGTTTTTAAGTTTAAATATTACAAATAAATTAGATTCATTATAATATTCTCTGCATTACAATATCCACAGCCAACAATTTGGACCACTTTCGGATAATTATTTTTTAAAAAGTTACACTTAAACATATTTTTCTAAGAATTGTAAACAAACTGTTTTATACACAAAATTAAATATAAATTAAAGATTAATTTATAGGTTATGACATTTTTTATACCCTCCACTACCTTATTATGTCATAGTGCATTTGTTTGTAACACATAGACCCATCGTTTTTTATACCCATCGACTTAGAATAATTTTTTAGTCGATTTAGCGAAGTCTATTCATGTAATTAATGCACATATCGCTATTGTAGTCAGAACCAAAAAAACTTTGAGCAACGAAGGATAAGGACGAGCGCTATTTAATATGAAGCAAATCGGTTTAGATTTAGATATACTCCCATACGAGTTTCACACTAAATACCACATATTTTAACAGATCTTTTTCAAATTTAGCAAAATATCTTATATTTTCAACTAGACACGCCTATGGTGAAAAGAGTCAGATCGGCTCGGAGCAAAATTTTGTATGAGAGCTATATCTCATACAAAATTTTGCTCCCGGCTTGACTTTTTCCACCGTAAAAACTACGTATTTTCACCGATATTTCATATTTTGCATAACACTTTATACTTGAACTAGAAGCACCTATAGTGGAAGAGAGTGTTTGGATACAAAAATTCTTCTCGATTTGATAAAGTGGATCACGTAACATCGGTCTACGACCGATACAAAAATCCTTTTAATTTGTGAATTGTATTCGGATAGAAAGTGAAGTGTATCATATAGTACACACCGCCCGACTTTAGCCTTTCCGACTGATTTCGACTATCCGTGTGGAAGTTATATGGGTTTTAATTTAACATTGGTATATGGGCCATTTGTGTGGGAGGTGCCAGAAGGGGCGTGGCAATTTCGCCCATCTTCGAACTTAAACTAAGTTTGGGAAAATATTACGATATGCAAAGTTTAAATCGATTCCTTATTTCCTTTCGAGAGTTATCGTGTACACCAGCCAGCCAGATGGACATGGCTAAAACATCTTAAAAAGTTGTGAACCGGATTTAGTCCAAACATACTTAGGGTCTTAAGCCACTCCTTCAATGCGTTACACTTTTTTTTCTGTCCCGAGTAATATATACCCTCCTACTCTGTAGAGTGAGGGTATAAAAATATACAAACACCTTATAATCGGTGATTAGCGAGTTGAGCATTTTTGCAAAAAAAAATAAGTAAACGATAATTTTGACGTGGACCTACCGGGGAGGAAAATATTGAATATTGAAGAATGACATGACACACCTAACTTAAGTCTTCATTACGAAAATCAAAAGAAATTTGGGATCTTTTCTGGAAGAATTATTAAAAACGCTAAACCAACCTCGCCAAAATATGACTTTTTTCTCAAACTCAAATTCACGAGCACTATCGCCGTGTTTGCAATATATTTTAATTAGATTTAATAAATATTAAAATCTTCAGTAGTTGGACTATATACTCGTATATATATTTTGAAAATGAAGATTGGATTGTTTAACGTGCATAATATTCCGTCCCTATGTCCAGCCATCTGTTAGCCAAACTCTCCTGAAAACACCTCAAAAAATCACGTTTTTCTTGTAATTTGTTATGTGACATTTTCGTCCGATTTTTTTCTGAATTAATAGACCCCTGAAAGCACTTTAAACATAAATTGTTATTCTTGCTTTAGTGTAACTTACTGGTCGATTTATTGGACGTTTATACTCATAGTGACAACTGACTGCAGCTATTCATTTTTTAAAAGAATTACTACTGGAATCATTTTTTAATTTGTATGGACCGCGACCCAGTCTATTATATATAACATTTTACTTTAATGTTTAATAGCTAGCGTCCTAACAAAAGAACCTAATGACAATTTGAATCAATGAAGTACAAGTAAGTGAATTCTTTTTATTTTTGTTCTTCGATTTATTTCGGCCTGTAAAAAGATTTTTCTTCAAAAAATATTTCTATAACATATAAAAGATCATACAGCAGTTCTTGGCTGTAAGTCTAGTTAGATATAGGGTGGGCCATTTAAAACCCTTAATTAGAATCGGCTATAAAAAGTACTGATAATTTTTTCAAATTTCTGGTTTTATTTAAAAGGTTGGACTTTGCGATTTAGTAATGGAACACAATATCATTAAATTTATTTTGTAGTATTTATATGGTAGTCTGTAAGGAATATTGTATTTCCATACACTGAATAAATAAATGAAATATTACTACTACGACTGGCTCGACAGTATCTCATCCGATCAATCCAATTTTTCAGTACAGCCCAAAATCCACATCAAACAGTGACTCGTTGTGGGTGCATTGGCTTCTCAATAGTCACGTGTGGGTTCTCTGAACCCCATATGCGGTAATTTTGCTTATTGACATACCACCGAGATGAAAATGAGCTTCATGAAGGTTGAACTGAATGCCGACCTCTTCTCAAAAAGTTTCCACGTAAATTTCCTACAGTTTGCGTTAAAGACTCACTACTTTGAAAGTAAGTTTTTAATATTTCACAATTTTGTTCGACC
Source organism: Polietes domitor (assembly GCA_947397865.1). Classification (NCBI taxonomy): domain Eukaryota; kingdom Metazoa; phylum Arthropoda; class Insecta; order Diptera; family Muscidae; genus Polietes; species Polietes domitor. Next base: position 39,220,684 of record OX377621.1, read on the forward strand.
GTATAGCGTCCCATTTTGCGAATGTAAACCAGTTTTGAAAATACGAAAGCTTCATGGATATAGTGTACAATAAAAAATATTATTAGCCTTTAGCAATAAAATGTGGAAGAAGTAAATATAGTTTAATATCTGCAAAGTAAACTGTAGGGATTGCATTGGATGTATAAACTGGGTGTTTTGCAGCTTTATATGAAATACCAAGGGTTTATTTTTCATGAGCTTATACCAATGCGAATAATGCTGCATTCACGCTTCATTTAATCCTATCGCGTGGGTTGTAAAAGAGGAAAGACCGCGGGAATTTTTTAATCGTGTATTTACAAATTTTAATATATGAGTGAGTCCAAATTTTAAAATCAATTTAAGAAAACACCGATAAACATTCGTAATGTTTATACTTCTCATAATACATATCGTTGATTTTATCATCGACTTTAACCACGCCGCCGAGAGTTCTAACTCCGTCAAATCTTACTGACAACCCACTACTGTGGATATGGATCTTTCTTTGAATTTGGTATCCCACTATATGATGATGTCTATATAAAGTTGAAAAATTGTATTTTGATTTGAAAGTCGAATTTATATAAGTCAATTCCAGTATGCGTGTTCCCATAAAAACAATAAACAAAAGCTCTTCTATTGTGCTTCATTAGTGTATCATAGTAGGTAGAGCTTTACCACTATTTGGAAGGATTATGATATTCAAGATGTCTGGTCAAATATGCTTCATATGAAAAATCTGTAATTGCAAAAATATTTATTAAATTCATCCACCTTATAAATTTTGGGAATGGATTCCCACTCCCAAAAAATATTTGTATGGGATAATAATATGAAATTATGGGAACATTGGCTAATATTAACGAATATTCAACTATTTGCCGAAAAATACAAGAAAAGTTATTAAAAACCAATAATTCCTTCCCTTTTCCCAAAATTGTCAAATAAATAGGGGTGACCGAATGAAAGAACGAGCCGGCAAATCACCCGAAAGCCGCCGCCGCCGTCCCACATTGGAAAGCGCCGATAATTCTGGGTCGGCTTGTAACTCTGTGTATGGCTTTTTATCTGTAACTCAAGATTTTGTGGGTGCCTGGCAAATTTAAATTACATGTATTTTGACTGTCGCTCAGTGTAATTATTGATTTTGTTTAGTTTGCAAATTCAACAGAAATTGGATTAGTTACGCTCAGGTTTACTTCCGCATTCAACTGTTTTCCAGATCTAACAATCTGTGACTGTTTTCTGTTTCCAAGCATTATGAAATGACTTGGTTTAAATATATTCACGTCAAATGAAGATGTCGAAAGAATGAGGGTAATGACCACTTTGGAGAACTTGAGCAATTGTACTACGAGGATGGCATAAGGTAGTTGGAGAGAAATAAAATTTAATTTGTGAAGAATTAATTTAGCTACTTATGCCATCGTTTGTTTCGAGCTCTTATTTAGGATCACAATATGTCTGAGTACAACATCAAATCAAAGGGAAGTATAGACACACCCACGGAGATTAGATTCGTCTACAATACAAACCTCATTATATCGAGAACCTTATGGAAAACTTTGAGATTTCTTATCGCAGCAAACAATTTTGATGGCGTCTAATGAATTCTGATAATATAAGTAAATTAATATAAATAATAAAAAGACCCATCTGCGTCCTTATATAACTAATTAAATACTTTTGGGCGTATGAGTAATTACATGTGTTTATTGCCTGTCATATGGCCATTTGAGTAGAAAACGTTTATAGTTTTATGTCGTCTCGTACTTTTTCCAGCTACAGACAGAAATATCAAAAGGTTTTATGGCCCCTGGACTAAGGGTAGAAGAAATGTAATCAACAAATCGTAATTTTATTTACAAAACTAATCTTGTTATAGTCATCAGAAGCTATGTGTCCATCTGTTGGGTGATGTTCTTTGTTTTCGGCTTTTTTGGGGGGGGAGGGGGTAGTATGGGTATTTCAGATGTCGTTGCCACTGTCGAATATTGTCTAAATGCATTATATATGTGAATGTCGACAATTTGCTGGTTGATGATATTTTGTTGCTGATGTCGTTGCTGGCGTTGTTCTGGCTACAAATGTACCTACGCGTATGTATAGCCATCCATGTATGCGAGTTTGTACATATATTGTGTGTTTATATATTTAGACGACTTATAATGGTCCTGATTTGTGGGTCTGTTCAGTGTCCATGTATGCGTCTGTGTTTTTTGTTCATACCCACCACAATCGTGTTAGGCTGTCTTCTAAGCCTCTCTGTGATGTGGCCCAAAAAAAAGCAATGTAAATAAACCGTATATGCTGCCTAACCCAATTTGTATGCAGAGTCATGTGGGGTATGCGTTTCTCCATTATTATCATGGCGGAAAAAAACGTTAAAATGCCAAAGACAGTCAAATGTAAATGCGACAAACATGCTGGTTCTTTGTATACCCTGCATCCTAGGAATGAAAGGGTATTTTAAGTTTCTCATTCCTCCGGCAATATCTTCGAATGTAATCAAATACAGTAACGGAATCAATTCAAATAAAACTAATCTGCGATAATAAAAGCAACAAGTGTCTGTTTTATGAACTGACTAATAAACTATTTAAAATACATACGGAGTCCAACAAATCCAAACTAATACATTTCATATAGGCAGCTACTTATCGTTAACTTTAATCCTAAAGGGTGTAACAAAAAAAAATGTTCATTATCCCGTTTTTATACCCTCCACCTCCAGGATGGGGGTATATTCACTTTGTCATTTGTAACACCTTAAAATATTCATCAGAGACCCCATAAAGTATATAAAGGGTGTTTTTTATTGAGGTATAGAACTTCGAATTGAAATAAAACACAAGAAAATCGTTTTAATGTCCATCAATTAGGCTTTATTGGAAGGATAATTTTATGCCATTAATGTTTAAATATGATTTCGGGCATGTGGCCGCCGCGGCTGGCTCGAATATAGCCAATTCTACAGGTCCAATTTTCAACCACTCCAATTGCTGTGCACGGTGGAGAATCGATTCATTCGGGTCCTCTTCAACACTTTGCTCTACAGCGTCAATTGTTTCTTCGGTGCGCAGATCGGTTGGGATTGAAAGTGGGCGAAATCGACCCAGAGGGAGAAATTTTTCCCTTCCCTTCAGCATGTTGTTTGAACATATTAGCTTGTATTTACTTGATAATTGCAATTCGCATTCCCTTTATAGCATAAAAGGGCATCGTAGAGTGAATATTATTTGTAGGGGGCGAAATGGGACAAAAAGGGATAAAAATGGTACCTATCAAACGACAACAGATAGAAACACGAAATTTGGCGTGTACATTCCTCTAATAGAGTAGATACATAATATAAAAGTATTTTTTCTAAATTCGTACTTTTAAGGGTTTAAATGGGGATAGAGGGATAAAAATAGTACCAACCTAACGGCTGCACCTAGAATAATGAAATTCGATATATACATTCCTCTGATTGCGTAGACACGTAAAATAAAAGAACTTTCCAAAATTCGTACTTTTTGGGGTTCAAATGGAAAAAGGGGATAAAAATAGTACCTACCAAATGACAGCAGCTAGAATCATGAAATTCCATTCCTCTGACTGAGTAGACGCGAAAAATAAAACGTTTTTTCCAAATTCGTACTTTCAATTGATAGAATGGCTACAGGGGATAAAATAGTACCAACTAAACGAATACAGCTAGAATGATGAAATTCAGTGAGTACGTCCCTCTAATTGTGTAGATACGTAAAATAAAGAGATTTTAGACAGTCGTACTCTTGAGGGGGCAAAATTGAAAAAAAAATTGAAAAATGGTACCAACAAAATAGCCGCTGATAGAATCATGGAATTTGGTGTATACATTCCTCTGACTGCATAGCCACGTAAAATATTTTTTTTCCAAATTCGTACTTTATTTTGTTGCTTTTACGACAAAAAATGCTAGAATCATGAAGTTGTCTTATACTGCGTACGAGAGAGATAAGGTATTTTCAAAATTTATACTTTTGAAATTAAAATAGGATGGAAATACAACCAACCAAACGACTGTAGCTGAAAATACACTCTCTATCCCCCAATATTTAGGCTATTTATGATTGCTCCCTTATATTTACTTTATGAATTGAAGTAGCCTCGGTTTATTAATTAAATTTCTGATTTTCATACATTTTAAATTTGTTGCGGACATTCCTCTTGTAGCTTGGAAGCAACACAATGAAAATAAATGTTTTAGCGGGCGAAATGGGACAAAAATGGATAAAATATGGTACCAATGATACGACAACAGCTAGAATCATGAAATTCGGTGTGTACATCCCTCTAATTGCATAGACACGTAAAATAGAGGGATTTTCGACATTCGTACTTTTAAGGGATATAATTGAAAAAGAGGGATAAAATGGGACCTTCCAAACCGCTGAAGTTGATATCATGAAATTCGTTGTATATATATGTATTCGGATTTATGACTATGAAGGCTCGAAACAAAAAGGTTTTTTTTTCTCGAAATTTGTACATTTGGGCGGAGAATGTTGCGAATGGGGATATCTTTAAAATTTGTAATTTTCTTATCAAAATAATACAGTCACTTTGTCTGTATCTGAAAATGCTTCTCCCTAATGGCGACTGACAATCGCCTAATATTTAGGCATGTACACTTTCACAATTACAGCATTGTATTTATTTAAAGTAGTAGATTTTAAACAGTGCGCATAAGTATACATTATAGTTTGAAATAGTAAACTGATATAGTAATGCGCATAAATATATCACAATTTTCGTAATATGGTACTGTACTTCCATGTAAAGTCGACATCCTGTAATCTGCTGGTAATACTGTGAATGCACTCTGTGGTGGAGGGTATATAAGATTCGGCCCGGCCGAACTTAACGCCTTCTTACTTGTTATGTATGTATTGCAGCACCTTCTTTCGAAATTTTTAATTTTTGCCCCATTTTTCATGAAAATATTCCACTGTGCGCCGTTAGCATCGCAAAATATTTAAATTTTCTTTATTTGTCGCATAATCAGTGCATAAGTACCTACGCGTCGTTTGAGTGCTATCAGAGATAGAATATTGGAAAATGACAGCCTAATATAGACACATTTGGCTGCCATTGTTTTTGTGGTTGTGATTGGATGCGTGACTAGCTGCTCACAGATGCTTCTGTGAGCAACGTAAGAATTTGTGCAGATTTCAGGATTCTTTCTTTAATGCTCGTGGGTAATTACATAGAATCATTGGCGTTATTTGATAACCATTCAAATTGAATACTCATACAGGCAAAAAACAATTAAGCGGAAAATTTGTGTTTACAGTAGGCGTTAATATGTTCCAAGAATATTTGGTAATTTCAAGGACAGAATGAAAGCTTACGACAATTGATGTTTGTGAAGGAAATTTGAAGGTGGGAAGCAAGAAGAAAACAGAATCAATGTGTCTTATATTTCTAAAGTGGGTCACAAAATGCATGCAAGATTTAAATTTTGTGACATTTGGGAGATAAATTGTGAAAGTTGACGGTTCAGTGTTGTTTAAAAAAGAGCTACGCGGAAAAGCGGTTCATTTACATAGTTAATCATTTCGAATCGAAATATTCAACGATGAGGCTTATATTACTTTTAGTGGCTGCGTTGATCCTCAATAGAAAACATTGATTCACAGGTTGGTGCCTATTTTGACCTGAAGACATTATCGGAACATTCTTTTGCAAAAATGCAATTGATCGAGCAACCAAGTACACCACAACTTGAATCTTTAAATGTGTTTTTCTCCAATATGAGAAAATGGCATATGGACGAAAATTGTATTTAGCTAACGATACAAATTAATTAATTCAATGTAAAACGTATGTTTTTCACTCATTTAGCTAAATTAAGTATTTAAACACCCATCCAAAAAAACTGTGCATTAGAATCTGAGAAATATTAAATTACTGAATGAGTCACTTTTGACTTCTCACTGCTCTAGTAATTGTATATTTCAACCGATTGTGGTCAGATTTTGCACTTAGCATTATATTTCACTTGTGAACATTTTAAGCAAAAGTGCATCAGAACGGGCGCTATTTCGATATAGGTCCCATTAGATTTTTTGTCGCTTCGAAACCACGTAGTTCATACCTTTTTGGTCAAATTTGCCACAGTTTTGTGTTCTATTTTCTCTGAAATTTTTATCTACCCAGATTTCGTAATTGGATTGAGTGTGGAGGCTATCGTACAGTCAACTGCGACCAACTTTTACCTTTCTTTATTTGTTAAATGGCTCAATCTATGTCAAACAGGATGACAAATTTGAAAAATCTCGTTAACTATTCTTCTTTAAAAAATATTTTACACGCGTCTTAGGGAAAATTCTTGAAAGTTATCCGCAGAGTTAGAGGCATTGTAGTTTCCACAAAAATTTAAATCCAGCAGACAAGTTTATATATACATCCTTGTGTTTCGCCATTGGTTTAATTTATATTCATTTAGGTTACGTTTTACAAACATTAAATTATTTTTAATTTTGGTCCAATATTTCCCACCAAAAAAAAACACAAAAATCTGTATGAACATGTGTTTAAAGTCTTTAAAAAGTTTATAGTTTATAAAAAATCAACATTACTCCATAAACAAAATGTGTAGAAATAATTACAATTACAGGTACTAAAAATTATTATTATATAATTATTATTATTATAATTATTTAAGCAAAAACATGATCAAACTTCAAGATAATGGACACCGGTATAGACTGTTGTTTGGGTGGTACCAGAAGGGGTGTGACAATTTTGACTATATTCTGGGAGCGTACTGCGTTGTAAAATATTGTCAATCAGTGGATCGAATCGAATTTCACAGTATTCCATATAGAAGAAAAAAGCAGAAGCATATTTTTAGGTTTGTTACTATTTTATTCAACACCTATGTATGAATGTATAATTTCATACCACTTATTGATATTTAAATTCATACAACCTGTTAATATTCATTATGCCACATGTTGATATTTGCTTTACTTGTTCAATATTGCAAGTTACTCGATTGTGTGAATTTTTGTATAAAAGGCAGAACAGTTGCTATTGAAAATCAATTCACGTCTAACAATAGAAGCGAGCATTTCAAGCAAAAAAGAGTGAAAAGTATTATTTCAAACTTTCGAGTTGTTTCCTTTCAGGTCACCATACAATCTTAGGAAGAAGATTGTTTCACAGGCGCCCAACTTAATCGAACCTGCCGGATGTAAGGATAATCCATCGACATCCTACATATTCGAAATATTGAATAGCGGAGAATATATATCTGGTGAAGAAATCGGAAATATAGATGATATACTATATATAGGCAATCAAACAAAAACAAACAATCAACAAATACTAATGACAATTTATGGAAATCACAGAAATGGATCCTTCACACAATGCACGGCCTGTCTTCGTGGACAACGAGATCCTGCCATTGTAGAGGAATTCCTAACTGTCATCACCGTATTCAAAGATGTGGAGAAAATTACGAATGATGATGCTTTAAATGCAATTGGCGGATTCGCTTAAAGAGTACAGTGGAAGCGAAAGCGATTATAGCAAACACCATTATCAGTATACATTTGTACAGCCACCTTTATATGCAAAAAACGATTGCAATTCTCACAACTGAAAACTCAAATGTCAGAGGAAATATCAGGAATATATCAAAGAGCGACCGTGTGATACGTGATGACCTGAAAACATTCGAATGATGAATGTAATCGTATTGTAATCATTACTTCTACTTTAAAAAAAAAGTAATCTAATTACTAATGATTACGATTACTAATCATTACTTAACAGCTCTGATTTGAATGAAATTATTTTCCATTATTAACCGGAAGGATTGTACTTTCAAATAAAAAAAGAAATTTGAGAAAATATTCAGTAGTTTTTTATAGCATTTTCATTACTTGTGGGGTGCCCTCAGCAGCCATTTGAATTATTTTCCATTATTAACCGGAAGGATTCTACTTTCAAATAAAAAAGAAATTTGAGAAAATATTCAGTAGTTTTTTTTATAGCATTTTCAAAAAAAAAAGTTATTTTGCGGACCCTATATATGAATTTTATTTTGAATGGAAAATTTCGGATTTTAAACGAAATAAAATGAAAAAAATAAAATAAATAAATATGTGTCACTCACGAAAAAATCACGTGAATCACGCAGAAATTATACTCACGCACATTCACGCACGAACATTTTTTCGTTGCTCACGTTCACGCACGCTCACGTGAGTAAAATAAATTTTGGTCACGATCACGCGTGATTCACGCAATTCTCGTGAGCCGCGCCATCTCTAGTTGGGATAGATAGTGGACAAAATCAGCCCAGAGGAACAATTTTTTCCCTATCGAGGACTGAAAATACCCCCTAATATTTAGACTATTTAAGAATTATTTTTTAAATTTCTGCTAATAAGCATTTGAATTGTTTGCGTACTTTCCTCTTGTAGCGTGAAAGCACCAAAAAGTAAATAAAAGTTTCAGCGGGCGAAATGAGACAAAAAGGGATAAAAATGGTACCAATGATACGACAACAGCTAGAAACGTAAAATTTGGAATGTTCCTCCCTCTAATTGCGTAGATAGAGCGATTTTTCAAAATTCGTACTTTTAAGGGATACAATTGGAAAAGATGGATAAAATGGTACCAACCAAACCCCTGAAGATGAAATCATGAAATTCAGTGTATACATTCATCTGACTGTGAATACGCGAAACAAAAATGCATTTTTCGAAATTTGTACTTTTAGACGGAAAATGTGGCGAATGGGCATAAAAATGTTACCACCCAAACGGCTGCAGCTATAATAAGGAAATTCGGTGTGTACACTTCTCTGACGCGACAAATAAAGAGATCTTTCGATATTCGTACCAACCATCAGGATCTTAATGGGATTAAATTTGGCAACAATAAAACGGCTGTAGTACTTTTCCTATCAAAATGTTACAGACAGCCTAACTGTAGCTGAATTCAACAAATTGCAAATTGGGAAAATCGGGCTTGAGGGAAATTGTTTCTACCTAATAATATTTAAGACATATTTTTGAAGATTGCTGCCTAATACTCACTTTTGGGTTACACTTGAAGTTTTATATTTATATATAGTCGAGGATTATTAATATTATAATAATAAAGTATTAAAATTTTCCTAATATGGTAGTGCACTTCTATGTAATGTCGACAGCGTCTAATCTGCTGATAATACTGTGGAATGTACACCGTAATGGTATAACAAGTGAAGTTGAGATGTGGTATTTGAAATCTTTTAGAGAATGAATCTTCTTTCATGAAATCCGCCACAGACATGCTTATCACATGGAATGTGTACCTATTACAGAAAACTCACAGCCTACTAACAGTTTTAGTGACTGAAATCGTATCGTGGTTGCCAGCACCGTACTTATGTAGTGGAGGGTGTATAATATTCGACCTGACTGAATTTAGCATCACTTAAACTTTGTCTTTCCTGCGGTGTCTTTTCTAAGTCGAGGCTGTATTTGCACATCGAAGATGATGCTTTTTCGTCTTCGCAAAGAATGTCTATATTTGTGTTCCTTAAATGTCTCTGTTTGTATTTATTTTTAGAGCCAAATATACATATACTTTTACTCCTCAACACACACACACGCACATACATAGCTACATACAGTCATTTGCAAATAGCATTTTCCTTATTATTGTTTATTTTATTATTTGCTTGATATGTGTACTTGTGTGTGTGCGTGGGCGGCCCAGTATATGTGTGTGTTTGCTCCTGAGTGGGATTGTCATCATCTTTGTTTCCGCATGTATCTAATATCCTGCCTGTATTGCCTTCACTCCTTTGAGTTACCTACGTAAGTGATGTTGATGCCTGCCTGCCTGGGTCCTGTCAAGATTTTGCATTTCTTTGTGTGTCGCTATGTACGCGTGGGTATGTGTGTGGCCAAGGATTGCGGTGGAATTGCTTATGTTATCACTTTTAATATTTGTGGGCTGTGTGCTCCTTCATTTCAGATATGTTGCTCAGTGATTTCAATATTGTCAAACGACGTCTACCTTCTTTGTGTGCGGCCTGTCATGCTTGAAGAACATATGGAAAATAAAATAGACAGACAATTGAAAGATTTATCATTAACCTGCTGCTCCTTCGATGATTTCCGGATGAAATATCAATACCATGTTTTCAGTGTTTGTGGGAGGGGGATTGTGATAGGAAAAACATATTTTCTTTGTTGTCGGCATAAACGTTTAAAGAGCATTTCCTTTGGGGATTTTTTTGCGGAGTCGTGAATATGAGGGTAAGTGAAATAAATTGAATGTAGAGCATCAACATTTGTGCATTTGGTCGTCTCCATTCACCCTTTTTTGTATTGAATTAGGTCAACCAGAAAAACGTGGTAGAAGACGTTAAACGTTGTCAGCCGAGTTTACGCCACGGGCGTTTTGTGAAAGACCCTTTTATATCATATCAGTTGCCATGGGAATATCCGATGATGGGTTATGTTCGCTTGAATTGACATACATAATTAAATTACGGGTCACAGCAGCCAATATTAATGAAATCTTGAAACGAAAGAAAGGTATCACAATGAGTAAAAAAGAGTAACATCTTTTAAGGGTGCAGATGGTTAAATGCCGGCCGACCACAACAATCAAATTGTTGATTTTTGTCTTCAATCTATCTAAATGGGATGGGTAAATTTTGTCAGTTCACTGTAGTTAGTTATGTTATAGCTTGCATTTGTCAGACAATCAAAAATGATAAATATTCATAAAATTAAAAAAAAGTAGAAAGCATATCCCGATTTCAGCAAACAATTAACTTCAGCGACAAGGCTAATACCAGGGTCCAAATAATAGGGTTCTAATTACGACATATGTATCGTACCGAAACGCAATTTTTCATAGCCCAAACTATGGCAACATTTCATTGAAGTTTTGACGCCATTGAAATAAAATAATTCAACTTGGTAAAACGAATCGTACCAATCGAATAAAAATACAATTTCGATATTGTATGGCGTAACAAGGCCCTGACTCTTTATGCAATTGATGCTCCTAAATGACAACTTACTTTCCGCATCTCATTGAATTCCATATGTAAGTATGTATATATGTATGCATATCACTTGCTGTGATGTGCCACGCTCATTTCTTTATACACTCACTCTACACAGTAGAAGGGTAAATATCATTTGGGACAGATAAAAAGTGTAACGTATTGAAGGAGTGCCTTAAGACCCTAAGAATGTTTGGACAGAATCCGCTTCATTATTTTTTAAATTGTTTGAGCCATCCGTTTGAGTCCGTCCGTTTATCTGTCTGGCTAGTGTACCCGATAACTCTCGAAGGGCGTTAATGAATCAATTCAAACTTTGCACATGGTAATATTTTTCCCAAACTTAGTTTAAGCTGGAATATGAGAGAAATCGCCACGCCTCTTCTGGTACCTCTCACACGAATGACCCATATTCCTATGCTAAATAAAAACCAATGAAACTTTCATACGGATTTTCGGAATTAGCCATATTTTGGTATATGATAAAGTTTTTCGAAGCACTTTAAGCGTACAACATATGACAGGATTTACCACGCCCATTCCTCCTACACAAATCACCCTAAACTACATAAAACTAAAGCTGTTATAACTTCTAAACGGATGATCGGAATACTGTTAAATTTAATATTTTCCAATGCTTTTATAGAAGTTACATGGAGTAGGGACGATATTGCCACACTCCTTGTGGTACCTCCCACATAAAATGGCATAAAATAAACCCGGTTTAAAATTTATACATATAGTAAAATTATTTGATATTTGATTTGATTTTTTTTATAATTACTTTTAACACCCCTTCCTATACCTCCCTCATAGACAGTTATATCCTAGGTAAAATTAAATCCTCCATAAAGTCTATACTGGTGCATGGAATCCACTATGACTTGATATTTGAAGTTGTTTTTACAATTGTTTTATAAATATGGAAGCTAGGACCATATACCTCGAACCTTCTAGTATCTTCCATACAAATCATCAGGCCGTAAACTGTAAGTGCTTATAATTTCCACACCTAAACGCCAAGTTATATCCTAGGTAAAATTAAATCCTCCATAAAGTCTATACTGGTGCATGGAATCCACTATGACTTGATATTTGAAGTTGTTTTTACAATTGTTTTATAAATATGGAAGCTAGGACCATATACCTCGAACCTTCTAGTATCTTCCATACAAATCATAAGGCCGTAAACTGTAAGTGCTTATAATTTCCACACCTAAACGCCAAGTTTTTTCTGCAATTCATTTGACATTTCTCAATTTCAGACTAACTCAATTTGAACCATGGAATGATACACAATCGAGCAACGCGTTAAAGTTATTCAGGCTTATTATGAAAATGGGCGTTCAAATCAAAATGCATATCGTGCACTTAGTGATTTTCTCGGTCTATTTAATCGTCCAAATGTGCAAATCGTGCAAAATTTTTAGCAAACCGGGTCTGTAGGAGATGTGAAAACACCAGTGTATGCTCGTACTGCAGAAAATATTGCTGCTGTTCGAGATAGTGTGGCCGTCCACGTCATCTCGTCGTCAACAATTGAACCTCTCACGCTTGTCGTTGATGAACATTATGCATAAAGACTTGCATTTACACGCTTAATTTTCGAAGAAAATCATCTTCAGTGATGAAGGACATTTTCACCTCAGTGGATTCGTCAATAACCAGAATTGCCGCATTTAGATGAATGATGATGAATGATGAATGATAATCCAAGAGTGATTGTCGAAAAACCAATCCACCCACAAAGAGTGACTGTTTGGTGCGGTTTATGAGCTGGCGGCATCATCGGTCCGTATTTTTTCCAAAATGAGGCCGGCCAGGTAGTTACTGTGAATGGTCTTCGCTATCGTGAGATGATAACGAACTTTTTATGGCCCGAATTGGAAGATATGGATGTTTCAACAGGACGGTGCCCCTTGCCACACAGCTAACGAAACAATGACTCTTTTGCGCGAACAATTCAATGGCCGTGTTATCTCACGTGGTGACGATGTCAATTGGCCGCCAATACCATGTGATTTGACACCGTTGGACTTTGGGGTTATTTGAAAGAAAAGGTGTACGTCGATAAGCCAGCAACAATTCAAGAGCTAAACTATGGGCTAATTCGGCACATTAACGGCATATAACCTCAATTACGTCTCAGCGTCATCGAACATTTGGACCATCGGATGGAGGTGTGCCGCCGAGGTCCATTTGGCTGATATTTTGTTCCATACATAATTGAATCATACTAATATTATTATAATTAAAATAAATGACAATAATTTCCTAAATAATTTGTGTTTTATTCAAAATCAACATCGGCGCTTAAAATTTAACCACCCTTTTATAAGTGGGTTTAGCCGACTGACGTTTTCTTCCTTGTTTCGTTTGTTTTATTTCGGCCAGTAATCAATATTTGATTTGAACTGGGATATTTTACGGGTTCTGTGGTGATGATATGTCATCATTACCCTTGGTCAAACATAGATTTTTTTATTTTCTGGCCCCTCCAATCCCTTAAGCAATATGCAGATTTATAAAATAACACTGTCCAACAGCATTTTTGGAACAGGGTAGCGACCCTATAATTCCGATAGGGCATGTTGAGTAGATCAACATTTTTCTAGAATATAGTCCATCAGATCTGTGTTTCTTTTTACAGCGTGTCAAATCTTTAATTTTTTGGTCGAAGGGAGCATTATACTAAGTGATAAAAGTGTTGTATGTTAATGTCTGAGAGAATTCTTATTGGCAAAACTATATTTGTGTAATTTGATGAGGATTATAAGATCTCAACTAGCTAGTTCTCTTTTTATGTGTCAATTTGAAATCAAAAAGTTCTTTCAAAAAGTACATTTAAGGATTCAAAAGTTCTACAAAAAAATTGCCTGAACATTTCAGTGGTGGTCACCACAGACACCAAAGTTGTAAAAAAGCTCTTCACGCTTAAATAGCAAAATTACACGCCAACATATACAACAAAATTACATGAGTTAAAATTGGTCCACCTGTTTCGGAATCGAACTTTTTCGATAAGAAATGTGGGATTTGCGGTAGAGAACGGTGAACAAAAAATACAAACTGGATATTTTGTCAATTTTTTTTCGCGGTAGATATGGCTATAATTATTTGTATACATGACTTTTCTGTTTTGTGAGTTTCTTGCGATATCTCCAACGGATCCGGTTGATTTTTTGAATGTGTATTAGGATTTGATTTTATCGTAAAGAGAGGAGCTAGTGGATTAAGATTTTCCACAACAATTATTCACATCAAATTCCCCAATCTAGTTCTGACAAAAAGAATTCTCTTAGACGTTAACTTACAATACTTTTTTCGCTTTGTAGTTCGACCAAAGAATGAAAACTTTGACCAGATAAAATAAGAAACTAAGACCAGGTGGACAATGAGTTCATTCTACAAATTCAGAATTTTAGGGACGCCATTCTGTTCCATTCAAAAAGTCTTAATTTATTGGACAGTGTAATTGGAAGGAATTATATTGGGTTATGAAGATGTATTGCAGACGGAGTCGACCTCCTTATAAATAAATCCCAAATGCGATACGGAATATTAATGCTCATCTCGATATAAAATATTTTTTTTTCGGAGCCCATTTAAGGCCGAATTCTAAATAGTTTTTATAATTATTAATGCTATGTATTAATAACAATATTTAATAAAATTGACCGAAGCAGTTTCGGAATGTTTAGAAGCAGAGAAACATATTGTATGAACCATTTTTATAGCTCCTGGGGGAATTAAGGTCACATAGAGAATTGCCGCCCACTACATTTTTGTTGGATCAAGCCTTCTCAATATATGACATGTGGTCATGGCCACATATGCATATTTGGTCTATCACTAATCTGGACAATTATAAATGCTAAAATTTCTTGTGAACATATAATTAAAGGGCCGCTGTTATTTCAATTTTTCAATTAATCAATTAATTAATCCTATAAACACATTTGGTAACTTATTTAATTATTATATATTTTTTATCCCACATCACTTCATGGAGTATATGTTTGTTTCATGACAAATGTTTGTAACACCAATAAACAACACAGTGCAACACGAAAAAATATAACAATATACGGACACCAGGACGTGATAAATGACCAAAAGGTCCCCTGTCTCCCGGTTTGGCCCTAAGTAATGCACTTTTTATGGGTCCCCAAAGATTTTCTCAGGTTCATATCTTGCAAACCGTTTGGAATTTTGATTTACTCTCTGAGATACAGTTGTAGCTGTGGTCATAAAAACATATAAAAAACTTCATCTTCAAGGTCAAAATCGCAAAAAAATCGATTTTTTAACCCTTTTCCTCTGTTCAGGTCCATAGGTAGCAAACCGTTCAAAATTCAAGGAAACAATCAACTACAAAAATGATCCCAAGATCTCAATAAACAACTTTTTAGAATATATGAACTTTCTAGGAATGAAGCTTAACACCGTTTATGTAGGAAAAACATATATCTTGCAGGTCTGTTTCTGTTAATGGTTAGTCCGACCACAGTGCGTATGAGTGACATTATCCTTAATCAACAACACGTATACGCCACCTACACACACTAAAGCCTTTAAGATTTGTTCGACGACCTTTGCGATTTTAACCTTGAAGATTTTTGTTCTTTATGATGATGTCGGTATAAGGTTATATTTCCTTGACTTAAAAAATTAAAACTAGTATAATCAAGCTGGATCCACCTTTAAGTTTACCGATCGGCTTAGAACGACGACGTCTGTCTGTCCGTCTGTTTGCTGTCCTTGAAATGTTGTGATTAAAGTACAGGTGGCAATTGCTGTCCAATCCCCGTAAAATTGGCGTGTGCAATTGTGTAGATTTCACAAATTCTTCAGACAATCGTTTTAGTGTCATTTTATTTTATAAATGCCCAAAATACATACTTTAAAAATAACTCTACTTTGAACAAAGAAAATGTTGACGTAGTTGCTATTGCTGTCCACTGAAATCTTCATGGAAAAGGGCAATCTAAACGCCGTTATTGTCCGGCAATAATTGGCTAGATATCTTTTTACTAGCCTCCAACTAAAGTACTTGAGTGAAATTGTTTTTTTATTAATAAATATCACCCCAGAGGCAGACATTGTGCCCTCATCTACACTTTTCGAGAAATGCCTTAAGGCGACAAAATTGTCCTCTTCATATTGAAAGCTCAAGGCTTATTTGTCAATGACACTCACATGATTGTCGTCAATCCACTGGAACGACTTAAGGACTGTAGAAATTTCATATTGTACAATGTACATACGCACATACATATATAAATAAATATATATTCCATAAATATGAGATTATTATGTGTCAGATGTTCCGGTCGTTGTTTTTATCCATCAAATTCATATGATTTCATATATTGTACATACACATGTACACATACAGACATACGTATGTATTAATCATATGACAAAATGTGTCTCACAACACACACACAGAATCACAAAAGCATACATAAGCTACGTTGGATAGATAGATGTAGAGATATCGACTTACTTACCCGTTAGAAAGGATAAACGACGCATAGCCGGAAATGGATGATAGCCGGATGTGTCCAGAATATCTAATTGATAAACTTCATTGCGTATACGATACAGTTTACGATGGAAATCCTCAATGGTCGGTGTGTAGGCTTCTTCAAAGCGATTGCCCAAAAAGCGTGCCACTATCGATGATTTGCCAGCACGAGAAGATCTACAAAGTAGACAAAGGCACCGAAATTAAATGAAATGAATGTGGAAATGTTTAGGGTTATCAAATAAGTAATATATATTATATTTTAATGGAAAATGAGAACAAAAAAATAACATTTATTAAGAAAAAAAATCAGTTAAATTACAACCTCGTGAATATAAAATTATATCGGACACAACTCATTGATTGAAAGAAAATCCTCTTGTTCCCTCGGTTGTGTTTGGGAGAATATTTTTTCTTTTAGCAGACCAACACATACAGCCATATTAATTGACACATTTGTTTATCTACAAAGTCATTTGAACTACGTGAGTTTCATCTTGTGGTCCGACTGTCACCCAGAGTTTTGTTGTCATTTTAATTTGCCGAATAGTACTGAACACAAATATCCATTTTGTTTGGAATAAGAACAACAAATATTTAGCACTTGTTTGACAATCCTGTATATTGTGGGTGGGTATACGCGTTTGTGTGGCCGTGTAAATCATACGCGCACAGGAATTATTACCAATTAAGCGTTCTGTTAATTAAATGTAAAGACGTGATTAAATTTGCGTTTTATTGTTAGAGGGGTGAACGAGAAGAAGAAGAAGAGTGACAGAGGATGTGCGTGTGTGGGTTCTAGAGATATGGGTATTAGACTTAATTAAAGCAACTTCATAACATTCATGTAATTACATGCTCATAATTACATACAGACATTAGGTTGTCCCGTTCAAAATTGACTCTATTAGCACTCAAACGAGAGATAGGAAGATTCGCAATACCATCTAATTCTATTAACATTTAGCAAAACAAAGACTCTAATATTTATAACCCATATATCGTCGTGGAATAAGTTAGTATAAGTTAGCTTTACTCAAAGTTTTGAAAATCAGATAAAGTGGATTTGTTCAGAATGTGCACTAGTTTACAGCAGTGTTTGTGGAGTCATAGTATGGGAATTTTGCTGGAGTCGGAGTACAAAAAATGCTCGACACCAACGTCGTGTAAACGGTTTCACACGCTATAAGAAATTAAAAAATTTCCACTGACTGAAAAAAAATTTTTTGTATATAAGAGATTTATAAATCTTCAACTATGCGGCTGATATCAGTCGTAAGGGTGGAATTAGAAAATTCAATTGCTGTTGTTAAAATGTTGTTGTCTCAGGATGTCATAATTGGCGGGAAAGATATTTGCCGGAAGTCGATACCACATACGAGTTGCGCGAGCAAAGAAAGAATGAATGAATATAATGTGTAGTGCGGCCGGCTGTCCAATGGGCGAGAGTTCCTTGAAAGTCGCGTATCTCTACCGAACGTCCTCACGTCCGGTATGAGATCACGAATATCCGAGGAACAAACACCATAAAAGTATCGATAAACAAGTAAGGAAAGGCTAAAGTCGGGCGGAGCCGACTAAATGATACACTCCACTTTCTATCCTATTACAATTCAATTCGGTAAAAAGTGAAATCGAGAAGGATTTTTGTATCCTGTAAATGTATGTGTCTGACAAAAAATGTTAAATCGGAAAGAACATCTGTATGGGGGTATATTGAAACACGGAACGCTGTGACCCACTTGTATGTTTATAAGTGAAATATAATATGTAAAGTTTGGCCAAAATCGGTTAAACATTTGGGAGCAACATTTATATATATATAAATAAATGTATATCTAAATTTGAACCGATCTTATACACTTTCACCATAGATGTTTTAGTTAGATTATTAGATATTGTGCCAATTTTATAGAAAACCGTGTACAATATGTGGTTTTTAGAGCGGAAAATGTCAAATTTGTATGGGGGCTATATATAAATCTGAACCGATCTTACCCACTTTCTGCATAGGTGTTTCTAGCTAGATTATAAGGTGTTGAGCCAAATTTGAAGAATATCGGGCACAATATGTGGTTTTTAGAGCGAAAAAAGTCAAATCGGGAGCGACATTTGTATGGGGGCTATATCTAAATCTGAACCGATCTTACCCACTTTCTGCACAGGTGATTCTAGCTAGATTATAAGGTGTTGAGTCAAATTTGAAGAATATCGGGTACAATATGTGGTTTTTAGAGCGGAAAATGTCAAATCGGGAGCGACATTTGTATGGGGGCTATATCTAAATCTGAACCGATCTTACCCACTTTCTGCATAGGCGTTTCTAGTTGTATTATATGATGTTGTGCCAAATTTAAAGACTATCGGGTACAATATGCGATTTTTAGAGCGGAAAATGTCAAATCGGGAGCGAAATTTTGTATGGGAGCTATATCTAAATCTGAAGCGATTTGCCTCAAATTAAATAGCGTTCGTCCTTGATCCACAAAACTTACTTGTGCCAATTTTTGTTAAGATCGGACTATAATTGCGATCTGTACTTTGATTACAACAATAGATGGACAGACGGACAGACAGACAGACGGACATTGCTAAATCGACTCAGAAAGTGATTCAAAGCCGATCTGTATAATAAACGATGGGTCTAACTCGTTTCCTTTTGGGTGTTACAAACAAATGCACAAAGACATAATACTCTCGTGGAGTGTATAAAAAGCGACATCCACATCCCACATTACGACGATGATCAAGGGAGACAATAGAATTGGATATCCTACCGTCACCTATCAACACCATCGTCCTCCTCTGAACACGGTCAAGTAGCTGTAGGGAAGATCTTGGAACGCCTGACCATATATGGGAATTGTATTCCATCTTAGGTCTGGTGTACGTAATGTAGATATTGACATATACACCGCTTTAAAAATCCAAGACACTTGAATGCTTCTTTCGACACAACAAATTCATGTTTTGACCAAAGAACATCACAATGTATCTCCATGCCCATAACATCAAGAGTACCCGATTGCTCAATATTTACGCCGTTCATAGAAAGCGACGACACTGTTGGATCAGTGAATCGCTTGTGAGACAACAAGGAGCACTTGGTCTTGTGTGCGTTAAAATCTACCCTATTCACTTGACCCCATTCGGAAATGGCCAGTAAATCCAGGCTGAGTGACTCATCCATCAATCGCATTTTGTTCTCAATTTCTTGACGACTTGGTCTATGATTGAATGAGTATGAACGACAGAGGTTGTTGTCATCCGCGAATGAGTAGATGGAATTCGAAGTCCGATCCAAGAGGTTGATGAAAAAGAAAAAAGGGGGTGTAAAGGTAGGACTCTGACCTTGCTACTGCTGCGGTTAACCTATGCTCGTCGGATGAGAACCCATCTACAAAAACACGTATAGTGCGATCTCTGAGGAAGCTCGATATAAATCGAGAGAAGTCACTACCAACTCCAAAAGCAATTAGTGCGCCGTGCCAGAATCTAACAAAGGCTTTGGAGATATCTAGAGCAACAACTTTACTCTCACCAAACTGGTGGATGGATCGATTCCATTTTTCGGACAGCAGCGTCATCAAGTCATCCGTAGATCGATTATTACGAAGCCATACTGATCATTAGGTAATTCATTGGTCACTAAATACCATATTGTAATTAACCATACTCTCCATAAACTTTGAGAGCGCTTTGCAAATCGCAATTGGGCGGTAGTTAGCAGTGTTATTAGCCTCACATTTTTTAGGGATGGGCTGTATGTTCGAAATCTGGCAACGCGCTGGGAAGACGCCTGCGCGGTATGCAAGGTCGAGAAGGCTGCGAAGTGGACGGGCTAGCGTCGAAGAGCACGTACATAGGATAACTGCTAAAATAAAAGGGCGTCGAAGCCATTTAGGGATGCCTCCCTTTCCGCGTTTGGACTTCTATACAGAAATCCGAAATACAGTACGTGTGTTCCAATCTTGAATTTTCTGAGCTCAAGTATTGCTGGCTCTGGAACACTATGTCGTTACGTACATAGATCACAAGACCTCTGTGGGGAATGAAAAGCGACCCAGGCACGTGTGAGTTTCTTTTTACAGTCTCAAAGTTTTCACTTTTTGGTCGAAGGGAGCTAATGCTCCTACTAAGTGAGAAAAGTGTTGTATGTTAATGCATGAGAGAATTCTTATTGTCAGAACTATATATTTGGAATCTTATGAGGATTATTTTTGTGGAGGATCTTAACCCTCTAGCTCCTCTCAAAGAGCGAAAATCAAAAAAGGTCTTTCAAAAGGACATTTAAAGATTAAATTATACTAAGAAAAATTTGCCCTAAAATTTCAGTAGGGGTCACCAAAGACACCAAAGTTGTAAATAAATCTCTTCATTATTACTAGGGTTAATTCGTCGATGTTTTTTTGGAAGAAAAATGTTTTCTTCCACATTTTTCAATTTCACAAAATAATAAAATACAATTTGGATAATTTTGCAAAATTATCATTTTCGCATGAGATATGGCTAAAACGATTTGTGTGCATGAAATTTTTGTTTTGTAACAACGAATCCGTCTGATTTTTTCATGTTCATCATTCATTAATAACCATCACAATACAACTCTCCATATCTGGGTTTCTGAAACAATCCCGTAACACATATTCCTTATTTAGTCAGCAGTCATAAGCCAAAAAATATTTTGGTATTCTTTATAATATAGAAAGCTACGATGGGTTTTCATAACCGCTTTAAAAATTTATTGGCTTTACAGTCAACATTTATCCTATTTCACTCACTCTTATGTTAGCCCGATACCTAGGGTAGCAAAATGTTATAAACGGCGATATGATGGAATTTGATAACACGATTCGAACCCGAGACCTTCTGGGCATAAAGCGGACACCTTACATTTGTGACCTCATACGAACAATTCGTAAAATATACGAAAAAATGTGAAAATGCTATTCGTGAAATATTACGATGTTAAAATGTTGTTCAAATGTGCTTTATGCGGAAGTACTTCCCAATTTTTTTGTTGGGAAGTGTTGGAAAACATTCCCCAAAGATAATACAGAGTTTTCCAACAAGAGGTGTTATTTTGGTATTCAAAGAAAAATGTAATTTTTTGAGATAAATGATCGGATGTTTATTTCATAATAAAGAGGAAGGTATGCCGACCATAAAAAATCATTAATCAACTCTCGATAGCGCAATCCATTCACCGTAACTGTTGATCCAACCTCATTTTCGAAAAAGTAAGGTCCAATGAGCCAGACGGACCATAAACCGCACCAAACAGTCACACGATGAGGATGGAGAGGCTTCTCAACAATAACTCTTGGGTTTTCCGAGCCCCAGATGCTACAATTTTGCTTGTTGACGTAGCCACCGAGGTGGAAATGGGCCTCATCAGTCAACAGTTTTTGTTGGCACTATAGAAAACCCCATTAAAAATGGAAAACAATTTGCTCTGTTTTCTCCCTATTTGAAGAAAATAATTTCGCCAACAAGCAATTTTAACTGGCCTCCACGTTCACCAGATTAAACAGCTCCTGACAGTTTTCTTTGGGAATATTTGTGTACGTTAACAAACCAAGAAGCATACTCCAACTAAAAACCAACATTCGAAATGAAATCATGGCCATTACATCCGAATTTTTTCGAAAAGTTATGGAAAACATGTTATAAACAAGTAAGGAAAGGATAAAGTCGGGTGGGCCCACTCCACTTTCTATCCGAATACAGTTTAATTCGGTGAGAAAGTGAAAACGGGAAGGATTTTTGTATTCTGTAAATGTATGTGTTTGACAAAAAAATGTTAAATCGGAAAGGAAAATCGAGCGGAAAATGTCAAATCGGGAGCGACATTTGTATGGGGGCTATATCTAAATCTGAACCGATTTGCCTCACATTTAATAGCATTCGTCCTTGAACCACATAACTTATTTATGCCAATTTTTGTTAAGATCGGACTATAATTGAGACCTGTAATTTGATTACAACAATAGATGGACAGACGGACATTGCTAAATCGAGAAAGTGATTCTAAGTCGATCGGTATACTTAACAATGGGTCTATCTCGCTTCCTTTTGGGTGTTACAAATAAATGCACAAAGCCATAATACTCTCGTGGAGTGTATAAAAAGCACGTATGTGCTAAGCAGACATCACTTGCAGGATATCACTTAAATACATCACTTACAGGATATAATTTTTCAACCTTATTGCAAAAAATTCCCCAATAATATCTGTATTAAAAAAATATAAGAATCGCATACATAAAAAAATTATAAACCATTTAAACAATATAGCTCATTCTGTGACACACTGTATACAGATATGTATATAGATAAATGTGGATGTTATGAAGATTTTTTTGGGATAGCGTAAATAAATTGCGAAAATCCTCGTAAAATTCTTCATATTACCCGCAATACGCTAGCACTCGCGAAGCACTAGGGAAGCCAAAACAAACAAAAAATATAAAGTTTTACGGGACAGCCTAATGTACATTGTACATGTTCCAGTTTCACCAGTGTACATAAGTAGGCATGTGTTTTGAGAGAAACCCGTCTTAATTTCTATGTCTAATTGTCCTTCCATGGCATTGACAAACAATATATGTGGAGGGAAATTGGTACCACTACTTTAGGGTGGTTAACTAAAATCTATCGGTACATTTGTGGTACGCATTTTCAAATAAAAATTTCTGCTCATAACAGATATAGTTGCTTAATTTGTTCCCTATTGAAAGGATATCACTTCTCGTAACTTATATCTTTTGTATTTCCCCATTCTGTAAATCCTAACCTTTACGGAAACTATTATCTGAACTGTATTTATATTTCTGAAAACGTAGATATCTTCGAAGTCCACTTCCCCAAAAAATAACAAAATTAAGCCATTCATTAACAAGGAGTTTCTATCCCACGAAAGCAATAGAGAATTTCATGGGGACTAATATAATAAAGGTAGAACGCTTATTATTCGCCTTGAATAATTGAACAAACACTTAGAGAGAATTCCGGATGATAGACATTTTTAGCGATTGTAATTCTACTTATGCATCTAGTCACCCTTCCTTTCACATCTGGCTTCTCAAGTTGTCATTGGAGTAGGGCCACACTCCGAGCGTTCAAATCCCTCACCACAAAACACTACTCGCATACTCTGTCTGTCTGGGTGGCTGCCATAGAATAAGTATAGCAATGCTATTGTGAATTTTTGTGGCTGTGAGGTCTGTTTTGTCTAAGATAAGACATTTAATTTTCTCTTTGATTACATTGCCTTTTTGTGCTTCCTTTCTATTTTGATCCACGTGTTCTTTTCGTTGTAAGCTGTGCGCGATAGGTGTGGGGGCGGGGGGTGGTGCCACGCTATGAGAGGTGAATGGGTAATTCATGTTTCCTAATGAACAGAAGCACGTTAATGAAATCTAAACGTATCTACGCATTTCAAATGAAATCGAGAAAAATAGTATACAAGCGCAATGTCGGAGGCACTTTGGATACAAAGTCCCATTGTTTTGACCTTCAATTGGGGCTGTATCACGGCAGCATTAGCACGAGGGCTGATCGATAAATCGGTGGCATGATACAGAATGGAGATCCTATTAATTTTTTATCAAGGCTGGTTAAATTGTAAGGGCCGATGTTGAATGTGAACCACACCTAAACGTCAAGTTTTTTTATGCATTTCATTTAACATTTCTCAATTTCAGACTAACTCAATTTAAACCATGAAATTTACACAATCGAGCAACGCGTTAAAGTATTCAGACTTATTATGTTTTTTTTTCGGTCAATTTAATCCTCTAAATGTGCGTACAAACGGAAAAATCATGCAAACAGGGTCTGCACAGTGGAATATTTTCAAACAAGCTGAGGCAAGAATTAGAAGGAATATATCTAGGACCTTGAAATTTCGCACACATCCCTTATATCGTCAAATTAGATCAAAAACAATTTTTTTGTTTAAATCCGCCAACAACCACGCACACCTCCCATGTAAGTTAAAATGGAAAAACGTCATAAATTTCTTATTTTAATATAGATGTGAATACAAATCATTATCAGTGATTTCGCTTGAGTCCACAATTAAATGAAAATTGTCACGACCAAATAAAATTTTTGGTTTTTTACGATTTTCGAAATTTTTTATAAAAATTATTTTATTTTTATACACTCCACGAGAGTATTGTCTTTGTGCATTTGTTTGTAACACCCAAAAGGAAGCGTGATAGACCCATTGTGAATTATACCGATCGACTTAGAATCACTTTTTGAATCAATTTAGCAATGTCCGTCGGTCCATCTGTCCATCACGATAGAGGTCGCAATTGTAGCCAGAACAAAACGAAACTTTGCACAACGAAGTTTTTCGGGACAAGGACGAACGCTATTTAATTTGAAGAAAATCGGTTCAGATTTATATATAGCTCCCATTAAAATTTCACTCCCGATTTGACTTTTTCTGCTCTAGACATCACACATTTTACCGGATCTTCTTCAAATTTGCTGAAATATCTTATACTTCCACTAAGAAGACCCATGGTGAAAATGGGTCAGATCGGTTCAGATTTATATATAGCTCCCACACAAATTTCACTCCCGATTTGACTGTTTCCACATAAACCACATATTTTAACAGATTTTCTTCAAATCTAGCAAAATACCTTATATTTCAACTGGAAATACCCATGGCGAAAATGGTGCAGATCGGTTCAGATTTGTATATAGCTCCCATACAAAATTCGCTCCCAATTTCACTTTTTCCGCTCTAGAAACCACATATTGTATCAGATTGTCTTCAGATTTGGCAGAACATCTTATATCAAATTTCGCTCCTGATTTGACTTTTTCTGCTGTAGAAACCATATATTTTAACAGATCTTCTTCATATTTGGCAAAATATCTTATGTTTCTGCTAGAAACACCCATGGTGAAAATGGGTCAGATCGGTTCAGATTTATATATAGCTCCCACACAAATTTCACTCCCGATTTAACTTTTTCTACATAAACCACATATTTTAACAGATTTTCTTCAAATCTAGCAAATAAGGTATTTTATATTTCAACTGGAAATACCAATGGCGAAAATGGTGCAGATCGGTTCAGATTTATATATCGCTCCTATACAAATTTCGCTCCCAACTTGAGTTTTTCCGCTCTAGAAACTACATATTTTGTCAGATTGTTTTCAAATTTGCCAAAACATCTTACATTTAAACTAGGAACACCTATGGTGATAATAGGTCAGATCGGTTCAGATTTATATATAGCTCCCATACAAATTTCGCTCCCGGATTGACTTTTTCCGACCCAGAAACCACTTATTTTCAGAGAATTCCTCCCGTTTTCAATTTTCTACCGAATTGAATTGTATTTGGATAGAAAGTGAAGTGTATCATATAGTCGGCCCCGCACGACTTCAGCCTTTCCTTACTTATTTAATCGTTGACACACGTCTATTATAGCTTTTTTCTCAACTTATGATTAATATCGACCAAATATTTACATGTGCTCGCATGCCATAAAACCTTACATCTCAAAAGTATGCTTTAAATAAATTTTCCTAAATACAAAAACGAAAAAAGTATTACTTCATTTTTGACTTAGAAGGTTTTAGCAATTCATGTAATTAAATCGATGTTGGCAGCTATAAGCAGAATATTCTTTTTAAAATGAATAAATAAGATATTGAGCGCTCCGGTAGTCGAGTTGGTAGCGTGCTCGGCTATTCTATGCAAACTTCAATCAGTAAAAAATGAGATTAGGGCGCATGAACAACAAACAAAACAATGACTCTTTTGCGCGACAAATTCGATGGCCGTGTTATTTCACGTGGTGGTGATGTCAATTGGCCCCCAAGATCATGTGATTTAACACCGTTGGACTTCTTTCATTGGGGTTATTTGAAAGTAAAGGTGTACGTCGATAAGCCAGCAACAATTCAAGAGCTAAAGGATGAGATAAATTGGCACATTAATGGCATAGAACCTCAATCATCGAAAATTTGGACCATCGGATGGAGGTGTGACGCCGTGGTCGCGGCGGCCTTTTGGCCGATATTTTGTTCCATACATAATTGAACCATACCAACATTATCATAATAAAATGAAATGACAATAATTTCCTAAATAATTTGTGTTTTATTCAAAATCAACATCGGTCCTTAAAATTTAACCATCCTTTATAACCACCATAGAGTGAGGTGTTTGAATAATTTTAGGAAATCATGTTAAATTGAATTGTTGTCAACAAGGCGAATTCAAACCTACCATGAGTATTATTTTATCATCGACATACTACTAGCAAATTTCCAAGTGAATATATGTATTTATTCATCGAGTGCTAAACGAAAATAATAAATAGCCTACAAATGTTGAATTTAATATGTGAATTGTCACAATTAATTTATTTGTTGTTTTTACACCTTCTATAATTGAAAAAAAAATACTTTTGTCTGTGCGTGTGTGATTCATGTTATTGACTGACTGCAGAACCCTCGTAATTCTGACCGCAAAAAAACAAAAAGTATTGACTACGTTCCTGTCACTTTCATTAGTCAAACATATACCAAGCACAAGTATCTATGTATGTATGGATGTCTAATCAAATTACGTGAGAAAAATTTCTCATTAATCTTGCGTTTCCACATACATACATATAATATAATTATGCGCGTGTGTATGGGTGTACAAATTATTCACTTACAGACAGAAATAAACACAGCACAACAATATTTCATTCATTTCTCTCTCTCCTGTCTATGAATATTGAACCTTTGTTCTCGTGCAAACAACAAAAAAATTGTTTTGAAAACAAATAATGATGGACCGTAGGTGGGTCAAATACCTTGTTATCTGTTATCTTCGTCTTTTGTTGTTAACAATTCAAAATATTTACCTTCCAACGCTGCATAATTAGACCACAACTCTCGACTTGTTAATTTATAATGACCTTATTTAAGAAATTTCTTTAAGCATATAATGCTGGATATATTCGGGATAACGGGTTTTTTCTTGAAAATATCGCAGCAAAAAAAGTATCTCGTTACAAGCATAGTGAAATCCAGATAGTCGATCATATTTAATGCCATTTTTAGAATGACAGTTTGTTTCCGCGTAATCTGCAAAAATTGCAGTGAAAGACTTCATACCTTCATATAAGCATTAGTCGTACATTGACCCAAACATGGAAATTGCTAATCTTGGGGGTAGAATTGGATACTGCCCACGGTGGAAGCCCACAATTCCCAAAAAGAAAATAACAATCCATAACAATGACTGCTTTCACCAATTACGATTCGGAGCAAATTCTCTTAATATGTTTAATACATCAGGGTCTATCATAACTTTTGATCATTTTAAAGAGAAACAATTTTTTTACAAGCGATAATTTTAAAAAGGCGATTTTTCGTGATACTTTCAAAACACAAAACTTCAATTACTTTAGTAGGTTGATCGCGTTCCATCACTTAGCTGAACAAATTGGGTCAAACAAATTGGTCCGACTATTTGAATTTCGCTCATAAAGTCACCATTTTTGGCAAAAGAAGGCCAACATTTAATGTGTATTTTGGTGTCAATCAAAAACTCAAAGCTCGACTTTTGTGTTGTTCGGCACTTTAATTTCTGCTGATATGTAAATTCTCATATTTGTGAATTTTCCCTCTTAGCCAATATTGTTACTGAAGGGTGATTTTTAAAAGCTATAGGAAAGATTTTCAAATAAACACATAAAGAGTGATTTTTTTGAGGTTAGGATTTTCATGCATTAGTATTTGACAGATCACGTGGGATTTCAGACATGGTGTCAAAGAGAAAGATGCTCAGTATGCTTTGACATTTCATCATGAATCGTCTTACAAACGAACAACGCTTGCAAATTATTGAATTTTATTATCAAAATGCGTGCTCTGTTAAGAAAGTCCACTGAAGCGGCTATTCGGGCTATTGTGACTAAATTTCGCACCAAATTTACATTGTTGGACATTAAACCACCAACACGCTTACGTAGAGTGCGAACTGAAGAAAATATCGCAGCTGTATCGGGCAGTGTTAATGATGACCACCAATTTTCGATTCGTCGCCGTTCGCACCAATTGGGTCTCTGTTACTCAAAAACGTGGAAATGCCAAAATTGGACTAAGCGGATGGACCACCTAAGACCCAGCCGCGGTCAACATTTAAATGAAATTATCTTCAAAAAGTAAATGTCATGGACCAATCTAACGTTTCAAATAAAGAACCAATGAGATTTTGCAAATTTTATGCGTTTTTTTTAAAAAAAAAGTTATCAAGCTCTTAAAAAATCACCCTTTAAAATTCAGAAAAATGCATAAAGTCTTTATTTGAATCGACAGTACGGTCCATATAATTTAATGTTTGAGAATTAATTCATGCAAATGTTGACCTTGACTGCGCCTCAAATGGTCCATCCGCTTAGTCCAATTTTGGCACTTCCACGTTTTTGAGTAACAGAGGCCCAATTGCTGCGAACGGCGACGAATCGATAATTGATGGTCATCATTAACACTGGCCGATACAGCTGCGATATTTTCTTCAGTTCACACTCTACGTAAGCGTGTTGGTGGTTTAATGCCCAACAATGTAAATTTGGTGCGAAATTAAGTCACAAAAACCCGAATAGCCGCTTCACTGGGTCGATTAAACTGACCATAAAATGGAAGCGCGATGAACTTTCTTAACAGAGAACACATTTTGATAATAAAATTCAACAATTTGCAAGCGTTGTTCGTTTGTACGAAGATTCATGGTTAAATTGTAGACCAAACTGAAGATGTTTGTCAGTGAAACAAAACACGAAACGTGCGTCAGCTGTTTAAACCAGTGTTGCCAAAAAGATAATAGCTAAAAAATCCTTCCCTTTATTTATATTAGCAATATTTAAATTAAAAATAAGAAAAAAACTAATTTTGTCTGATTTAAGAAATTCTGACTCAATTTTAAAATTATATGTATTTGCATGTGCATTTATGGAATTGGGTTAATGTAATTGTATATCTAAAATTAGACTACGTGGCAGCAAATTACTTTGATGTAACGCAAAAGCCCACCGTTTTTTTTGTGGAAATAAAAAACCATATGCCCCAAAAGTATAGCCTCGAATTGTCAGCGGCAGTCCTTCGTCGCTTGATGATAAATGATATTTAAATTTATGCCAGCCATAATACCATTACGAGATTCTCTTAAGGCGGTAGATTCACAGAAATCTTTTTCATTTCTTTATTTCCAACGTTATTTCAACAATAATCTTGGCTAAGTTCGTTAAGGGATAATCGCATTCATGAACAAATCCAACACAGCAACATCCACCGCCAACAACAACAACAACAACCAGATGAGTTTAAACTCAATTATGGATAATTAGCTGAACATTATTTTCGTTGTGTTACTTAGTCAGTTGTAAGTGTATATTTTGCTTTTCTCGTTGTTCGCCTTTCATAATGTACAAATAATTATTTTGATTAGCGCACATATGCGACGGAAGTGAAGACACAAGGACGACCGCAGCACTCGAATAGAGGGAAAGAAAAAGAAACGCCAAAGGACACTCTGTCGCTCTGGGGGACCCTGTGTGCACTTACTTAACGCTGCTACTCATCAGATTATCAAAGTAATTATATTCTTACATAAAGAATGTTTTTATTTTTTTTTTTTTTGAAAATTTCTTCTTACATAATGGCTAAATACTAACAGCGGAAGAGGAGAAAAGAGGATAAAAATGAAATGTCCATGTCAAGCAAACTGCGAGTTAATGGAAAAGTAAGATAGAATTTGATAATGGTAATGCTGATGTGGATGCGGATGGTGATGTTGCTGGCAAAGGTGAACTTAATTGCTTGTTAAGTTGCCTGTCTATTAGCCTTACCCCACAGTTGTTTGTATTATGCTTCGCACAGTGGTTTAAAGATTGGTTTTATGATGCAAGTAAAAAAAATCTTCATGAAGGATGATACAATTCGAATCAATTTTTCATCTTGTCAGAGACGTTGAATTTAAATCTTCTTATTTTGGTATTATTATTAAACTAAAAAAACAATTCTACATTAAAATTATTTTACTGTTCTCCGAGGCTAGTTTTACTAAATTCTACATATATTTGGACAGTAACATACGCACTCAATTTCAAGTGAACTATGTGGTCTAATGATTTTGAGTGCAGTGGGCACAAATTAAAAACATTCCATTTTTCATCTTGTCATAGACGTTGAATATTCTTATTTTGGTATTATTAATATTAAATATTTTTTTCTATTATAGAATGCAAATTTATTTACAAATGGCATGGTGACATTTATTACTTTATCATGATTTCCACCCTGTGAAAGGTTTCCTCAGGTGGCTTCGCAGCGACTTTTCAACAGCATACCCGGTCTCTTTAAGTAAATAATATCCGAATATCCGTTTAAAAAATTGCAGCAATTAATAAAGCACACATGCCACCTTATAAGGATCTCATTGAGTTGCATGTGTATTTTCAGGTATAGCTACCCAGCAATACTTCTGCTGTGTATTGCTTTTATTTTTAACTAATTTTTGTATATTTAAGTTTTTAAAATGAATATTTGAAAAATTACCGATTTTTGATGATCAAGAAAAGCACATAATAAAATTCGGTGAAACTGTTTATACCCTCCACCCCCAGGATGGGTGTATACTTACTTTGTCATTCCGTTTGTAACACCTTGAAATATCGACCTGAGACCATATAAAGTATATATATTTTTGATCGTCATAAAATTCTAAGACGATCTAGCCATGCCCGCCCGTCTGTCCGTCTGTTGAAAGCACGCTTGCATATAAACGAAAGACGCATAGGCACATGTCTTATAGTCGTAGATCGGTTGGGATTTAAACTGGGCGAAATCGGCCCAATGATAAACATTTTTCCCTCATAAGGACTAAAAATACCCATAATAAACCCTAATATTTTAGAGTATTTAATCATATTTATTCAATATGTCTGCTTGTATTTACTTGATATTGGATATGCGCATACCCCCCACAACAAAAACGAGCACCATAAAGTGATTTTTATTCGTAGGTGAAATGGGGCAAAAAGGGATAAAAATGGTACCTAGTAAACGACAACAACTAGAAACACGAAATTATGTGTGTACATTCCTCTAACTGTGTAGATACAAAATATATAAGTATTTTTTCCAAACTCGTACTTTTAAGGGGTAAAATGGGAATAAAGGGATAAAAATAGTTCCAACTAAACGACTACAGCTATAATGACGAAATTCGGTGTGTACATCCCTCTACTTGCGTACACACGTAAAATAAACGGATTTTTCGAAATTCGTACTTTTTGGGGTTAAAATGAAAAAAAGGGGATAAAAATAGTGCCAACCAAATAACCGCAGCTAGAGTCATGAAATTCGGAGTATACATTCCTCTGACTGCGTAGACACGAAAAATAAAAGGTTTTTCCATATTCGTACTTTCAAGGGACACAATGGGTACAGAGGGATAAAAATAGTACCACTTAAACGACTACAGCTAGAATGATGAAATTCAGTGTGTAAATCTCTCTAATTACATAGACAAGTAAAATAAATACTAGATTTTAAAAAGTCGCACTCTGAAGGGGGTAAAATAAGTAAAAAGGGGATAAAAATGGTACCAACCAAATGGCCGCAGCTAGAATCATGGAATTCGGTGTATACATTCCTCTGACTACAAATACACTCAAACTAAAAATATGTTTCCAAATTCGTACTTTTTACTTTTACTGCAAAAATTGGTTGAATCATGAAGTTAGGTTATTTTGCACTATGTACGTGAGATAATGGATTTTGTACTTTTAAAATTAAAATAGAATGGAAATACAACCAACAGTAATACCCACTATTTATCAATATTTATGGTATTTACACTTTTTGAAAATATAAATATAGGAATAATTATTTTTTGAATTGACTTGAAATATTATTTCGATATGTAAACGTATTGGTAGATTGCCTTTTAAGCGTGGTTTGAAATAATAAAAATATTCTATTTATTTATAAAATTATTTTTTCAATATTTGTAATTGTTTTGGTTTGGCTATATTAAAAAATTTTATATTTTCCTGTAACATTACTGCACTTCTACGAAAATCGACAGCCTCTGTGGAATGCAATCCATGGTGGAGGCTATATAAAGTTCGATCCGGCTGAACTTAACACCGTTTTTACTTGCTATTAAATATTTAGTTTGGGGGTTGCTGTTTATATTCTTATTTTAATATTTATTTTTTTATTTTAATTTATTTGTGTTATATTACATTTTTTCTGGTTAGTCAAATATGAATTTATTTTTTGCTGATTCTTTTCTTTACTTAATTAATTTAAAGCTACTAAAAATATAGTTGATATGCCCATTAATTCAGTAAAAAACAATCAAAAACGGTTTACAAGAAAGCCGTAAATACAACATAAAACCGAAAATATGTATGTTTGAATTCAGTGCAACATAATCCATTTTGGTCCTGTTGACCAGACCAGAACAGTTACAAATTTGCGACATATTCATAGTCAAAGTGATATAAAAAATTCACTTGAATAGCTTATCTTTTTAGATGAAATCCGAGGGTTGCC
This sequence comes from Polietes domitor, assembly GCA_947397865.1. Lineage (NCBI taxonomy): Eukaryota > Metazoa > Arthropoda > Insecta > Diptera > Muscidae > Polietes > Polietes domitor. The sequence continues at coordinate 39,253,872 of OX377621.1, forward strand.
ATTTATATTCTGAGCCTTGGCGATACTAATTGTTTAATGGAGAAATCTGACGTTCATTCCGTTTTTTGAGAACATTTCGTTTCTTTTTTTGAGAACTCACATCGGTCCATTTTTAGAAATTGCCTCCATACAAATATCCTTTCCGATTTCACCCTTTTCACTGTGGAAACCAAAAAAACGTTTGGTTATATGAGCGTAATTTGTGTTGTTTACAGTGAATTGAAAATTTTGTTTCAGTAAAAAGTGGAACATTTTCATGCGATGACGTTGTTTTGTGAAATGCTGGTGTAACGAATTTAATCGTGGCCGCAGTTCGCTCCGGGGCGGACGTCGTGATGGTCGTCCAAAATCAGTTATTAGGCCGGAAAACATTGAATATTGATTAGGGTACCGAACCGATTAAATTTTATTCGATTAATCGAATAATTCATTTCAAATATTTGTTCGAATAATGAGAAGAACATCATTTTCGAATAACGAATAATTCGAACAAATTGCCACAAATAATCGCCTGTAACTACTGAAAGACTTTACCGATTTTAATGTGTTATACCTCGTTTTGAAGGTAATTTCAATTACTTTTAAAACATTGATGTGTTGCGTAGTAGCTGGATTAGATTTTGTACAGTTTTTGCAATTTTAATTCTTTTATTTTGATTTTCGAAATGATTGCACCAATCCATTTTTTTGAAATTTTAAAGTAGTCTATTTTTAAGCGACTGTGTGAGTTTGAAAGTAGTGAAATGATGGCTTCTATTTTTTACGAATTTTTTCGATTTATTTTTTACAAAATCAACCAGAATTACAGTTAAAAATCATCCAAATTATAATTTTTTCATAAGTTCATAAATACAAGGTATAAAACAATGAAAAATCCAAGACAAAATGGTTATAGAAAAATTTATTTGATTTGAACTGGGATATTGTCCTGTGCTTTATTACTTGGTGCGATTTTTTAAACGCAAATTCGGCAAGTGAGTTGTGCTTCTCGTTCGTTTGTGAGAATCATCTCCTTATAGAGACCGGGTTTGATGTTGAAAAGTCGCTGCGAAGCCACTTGAAAAGACTTTTGACATGGTCGAAATCATGATCGTGGTAGTCTGCAGCCAAGTAATAAATGTCACCATGCCATTTGTAAATAAATTTGCATTCTATTAAATATAGAAGCAAAATGGTCTTGAGCCAGGACAATATCCCAGTTCAAATCAAATATTGATTACAGACCAAAAAAATGCAAACGAAAAAACTTAAACCAAATGAGCGTTGGCACGGCAGAAGTATTGCTGGGTAACTATACCTGCATATACACATACTTACATATGCAACTCAATGAGATGCTTGTAAGATGGCATGTGTGCTTTATTACTTGGTGCGATTTTTTAAACGCAAATTCGGCAAGTGAGTTGTGCTTCTCGTTCGTTTGTGAGAATCATCTCCTTATAGAGGCCGGGTTTGATGTTGAAAAGTCGCTGCGAAGCCACTTGAAAAGACTTTTGACATGGTCGAAATCATGATCGTGGTAGTCTGCAGCCAAGTAATAAATGTCACCATGCCATTTGTAAATAAATTTGCATTCTATTAAATATAGAAGCAAAATGGTCTTGAGCCAGGACAATATCCCAGTTCAAATCAAATATTGATTACAGACCAAAAAAAATGCAAACGAAAAAACTAAAAGAAAAATTTATTTTTTTTTCATTTTTTGTCGTGTGATATTGCACCATCAGAAAAAAATTGCAGCAATACTTCTGCTGTACCAACTTGAATCATTTCAAAGATTTTTTTCTCTTCACCTTTTCAGGCGCCCACTTATTTTCATAATTTTTCTGAACAAAAAAGTTATTCGGTGGACATTCGCACCTCTCTAAATATATATGGATTTCATTTAAATGTATAATTTAATACAGTTAAATTTTACAACACATATTTATTTATGTATATACTCTATACAAATATTTTCTCTAAAAACTGTTCTTTCATCTTTAAATTTAAAACTATACTTTTATTATATAAAGGTAACGACAATGAGCTACACAGTAGCGAAGTCATAGGGAAACGATTAAAACTATATTAAAATAGATACGTCAGAATCGTTCGTATCATAGACATTTAGAGGCTGGACCACTCGCAAACTCTTTATAGATGATTTTGCAGATTTTATATCGAACTCCGTTATTGAAATAAATGATTGTCAGCATTATAATTCAGTGCAATAAATATAGAAAAATACTGACTAACATTGAATTTCATTTTCCTTATCGAATTAGCTTTAAGTTGGAAAATTGTTCGATTAATCGGTTAATCGAATAATTCCTAGGGGCATTATTCGATTAATTGAAAATTCTCTGTTTTGGAATAAACGATTAATCGAATAATGTAAAAGTCCGAATAACTGGATACCCTAATATTGATGTTGTAAGATCGCCATGTGACTTATCGTCCGGTTCGTCCACCCCCCAGGAATGAAAATTGGATTGATCTGCAAAATATTTCGCCACTGGGTCAAGCCATCTTTGAACAAAACGCTCCTGAAAACACCACTAAAAATCATGTTTTCCCCTGTAATTTTTTTATGTTGGATTTTTGTTCAATTATTTTCTGAATTAATAGACCCTTGAAAGCACTTTAAATAAATTTTTTTATTATTGTCTTTTTTGATTGATTATTTTTTTGTTTTTTTTTCAAAGTGGTGTAATGAAAAATTAATAGAAGGAATCAATACCTGTCGAATGATGTCTAAATGATGAATATCGGAGGAGATGACTTTTCAGAGCCAAAAATTCCAAACTCTTTTTACAAAAATGAGCGCTGCTACGTCAATTTTTTTCCGATGTTCATCATATAGGCACCTCTCGAATGGAAAGGAATTGACTGCTATTTATTTTTTATCAGTTTTCAGTTGTCACTATGAAAAAAGGAAAAAATGCTATAAACGTCGACCAATAAGTTACTCTAAGACAAGAATCAACATTTATATTTAAACTGCTTCCGAGGGTCTATTAATTCAGAAAAAAAATTTGGACAAAATGCAATGAAACTTGATTTTTGAAGGTGTTTCCAGGAGCGTTTAGCCCACAGATGGCTTGACCCAGTGACGAAATATTTTGCAGATCATCATTAAACAATCCAAACTTTATTTTCGTGGGGTGACTGGAAATTGTGGAAATTGACCCAGCCTAATGGACCGATGTGACCTGCCTTCACTTCAGATGTTTCTATGATGATGATGACGAAACATCTTAACAAGTCATGGCAATTATTTTGTTCAAACACAACTAGGTTCGTTGAATATGAACAAATATTCGCTTTTACAATGTTTTCTTTCCCGACCACTGTCTGGTGGTTAGACGATTTTCTTGTTATCAATGCTGATGTGTATGTACTAAGCTGACACTTACCCCAGTATCACTAAACGGTAGCAATTTTTCGATCCTGGCAATGTATCATCGCATAACAGGGATGAGCTGACAACTTGGCTGGCTATGAAGTCATCCGAGTCTATGGCATCCAAATCGTCGGACATATGATGGTCATGTTGATGTTGATGCAGATCGGTGTGGTTCATTAAACGTGTCGTTGTGTTGACAACACCGTTGCTGCCACTGGGAACATCGTCGAGGAATGTAACGACATGTGAACCACCACCGCCACCACCACTTCCTCCTCCGCCTCCTGTACCACCTGATGCAGCAGAACTCGCACCACCACCTCCTCCCATTGCGTTGGCTGTATGTGCGTGTGCTGCTGTTGTCGGTGGAGGTGTCGCCGTGTTGTTGGCAACATGTCCCGCTGCAGGTATTTTACCATTGGCCGGTTGGTGTTGCCGCACCATGGTTGTTGAGTCGGGCGTTACTGCTGCTGTCGATGGAGACGTCGCATGTTGTTGCGGTGTGGTCTTTGCATCGCCGAACAAAACCTCGGCATAGTCATTGTTATTGTTGCGGGCACAAAACCAGTTTTTACAACGTATCATATTGGCATTCATGTTGGCCGAAATAAGTGACCAATTTCACGTTCTGTGAAGGAGCGGATACGCAGTGTAGAGTGTGTGTATGTGTGTTTTATCTGACACAACAGCAGCACCCACACACAGGCACACAGCCAGTTATTACAACTGCCACTGGATGTTGTTGTTGCTGCGGTTTGTTGTTTGCTCTTCTGTTGCGATCTTGTGTGTGTGTGTGTGTGAAACTTCCGTTTCCGGTTTTAAGTAAAACTTGTTTCGGCTATTTTGTTTGCTAATGTTCCGTTACGTTCCACCTCCATGCCAGTGCGACGCACTTGACTAGTCTGCACAAGTAGTCGTTCTCCGTTGGCTGGGCCATACGATGACTGTGTCATGGTGGAGTGGTTTTAACTTTGGCATAAGTGACAGGCTATGCGTCGGCCTATGTTTTCCTGATTTTGGTATTTTAATTCCCCTCCCCGGGATGGATGTTTCTTTGGTCTCTCTCACTGTCTGTCTGTCCGTCTGTCTGCCAGTGTTCAGTGGTCTCTCAAACTGTCACTGCTGGTTATGTGTGATGTGGAAATAATGGCCTGTTCTCTGATGGAACTTAGGAAGGATGGCAGCTATGCCATGGAATCGGTATTTGTTATGTTCGGCTACCATGTATCCATGTGTGTGCGCCAGTAAGTATACAGGGTGTAGTCCGTTTATGTTGTAAATGTTATTGGTTTCGTTATTGGATGTAGTGGCATTGGTGGCGGTGGTTCAATTTGCGGTATTCGCTTGTTTAACAATATTTAGTAACAGCATTTTGTTTTGCTCCTCCTCGAGTCGTTTGAACTGAAAGACATAAATTATACGATTAAAGTGTTGTTGCTGTTGTTGGCGGTAATGGTATTGTTTGTTGTTTGGAAAGGGGATGAATGGTAAAAGTTGTAGAAAGAAATTAAAAAGAGAAATCGGTAAAATTGGTTTCTTAAATTTCATTATATTGCTTCGATACAACAAAGTTGAATTTTATGTTTGACTGCATAATACATTCTGGGTTGTTAATAATGCAAAATTAAAGTTCCGCTTAAGTGAGAAAAATGGTGTGGGTAGTTAACAACAATAGCCGAAGCTGTTGAATCCCATATAAATAACTCCTGACTAGCTCTAAATTTTTTGGTTAATTTGTTTCTTGTTTAAAGCGCAAAATTATTTTCTACTTTTTGCATGAAAATAATTAGTTCAGTTTAGAGCTAAAATCTAATACATACTAATTCTCATTGTGTCAGACGCGCAACACTAAAGGATTTTTCCAAATTCGAACGTTTAGAGGGTAAGGGATAAAGGGTACCAAGCAAATGGCTGTAGCAGAAATCATGAAAATAAGTGTGACCGTGTGGACCGTTGCGTTTACAAATGGATACAATTGGCCGAGAGTAAGAATGTTTTCTCTGTTGCAAGAACTGGAAATTCCCCAATAATCGCAAAGATTTAGAGTATTTGAGCAAATTTGTTTAAGATTGCTGTTATATCCACTTTTTGAATAAAGTTTATGTATTATTTTGATATAGTCGAGGGCTCTCCCTATAATTGGATGCAATGGATTTAATTACTTCCAATATTTCATTAATGAAACATCACAATTTACTTATAGAATATAATATGTAATAGTAAAAAATTTACTGGATCTGCATTCATGCAGCCAGAGCGGCAATTAGACTTAATTGCTTTCTCTTTGCATTAATAGGTCATATAGGATGAACTACACCACACCTACTACTAAAGTAGTAATTTATAGTAATTTTTTATAACTTTTTGTAACTCTTTTCCGAAAAGTACACATTTTGAAAAATCACTATAGGTAACAGGTGTTTTTGCTTCCCCTAAAAACATGTACCGCATCCCCCTGATAAGTAAAAATTTTAGAATATCCATTTGTGTTCCGCATTTACGTAATTAAAGTGCTGTAAATCATTTGTATTCCTTTTAGTCCCGCGCATCCCTTAAAAGTGCAAATTTCGAAGAATCCAATTTTACTGCGCTTCTACATGGTCAGAGGAATTTACATATCAAATTTCACGATTCTGGCTGCAATACTTTAGTCGGTACCATGTTTATTCCTTTTTATGGCGCACACCCCTTAAAAATTCAAAAATGCATTTAAGCTTCTATGACGTGAGAGGAATTTACACACCAAATTTCACGACTATGGCTGCAATACATAAATTGGTACAATTTGTATCCCTTTCTGTCCCGCTCACCGCTTAAATGTACAAATTTCGAAAAATCCATTTAGATGCATACGTGGTCGGAGGAATGTACACACCGAATTTCACGGTTTTAGCTACAATACTTTAATTGGTTCATTCGTTTAATTCGTTGTTATCCCTCTCGCCCTTTAAAAGTACAAATGTCCAAAAATCCAAGTCTACGTTGTCAGAGGAATTTACAAACCAAATTTCACGACTATAGCTGCAATACTTCAATGGTACAATTTGTATCCCTTTCTATCCCGCTCAACCTTTATAAGTACAAATTTCGACAAATTGAATTTTACCGCTGATACGCGATCAAAGGAATTTACACACCAAATTTCACGATTCTAGCCGCAGTACTTCAATTGGTACAATTTTTATCCCTTTATGTCCCGCCCAACCCTTAAAAGTACAAATTTCAAAAAATTCATTTTTGTTGCAAGTCTACGAATATAGCTGCAATTCTTTAATTGGTACCATTTTTATCCCTTTTTGTTCAGCGCACTCCATAAAAGTAAAAATTTCGAAAAATTCAATTCCACTATGGTCAGATCAGAGGAATTTACATACCAAATTTCACAACTATAGCTGCCATACCTCAATTGGTAAAATTTTTATCCCTTTATGTCCCGCTCAACCCTTTCGAAAAATCCATTTTTGTTGCAAGTCTACTTGGTACCATTTTTTTCCCTTTCTATCCCGCTCCACCTTTATAAGTAAAAATTTCGACAAATTAAATTTTACTGCGCTTCTACGTTATCAGAGGAATTTACACGCCAAATTTCACGGTTCTAGCTGTAATACTTAAATTGGTACCATTTTATTTTGGTACAATTTTTAACCCTTTATGTCCCGCCCAACCCCTCAAAGTACAAATTTCGAAAAAAACATTCTTGTTGCAAGTCTACGTTGTCATAGAAATGTAAATATAGATTTTCACGAATATAGCTGCAATTCTTAAATTGGTACCATTTTTATCCCTTTCTATACCGCCCAACCCTTATATGTACAATTTTCGACAAATTCAATTTTACTGCGCTTCTACGTGATCAGAGGATTTTACATACCAAATCTCACGATTCTAGCTGCAATACTTAAATTGATACCATTTTTATCCCGCTCACCGCTATCAAGTACAAATTTCGAAAAGTCCATTTATATTTATAAGTCTACGTTGTCATAGAAATGTAGATACCGGTTTTCACGAATATAGCTGCAATACTTAAATTGATACAATTTTATCCCTTTTTGTCTCTGTCCTCCCTTAAAAGTAAAAATTTCGAAAAATCACTATTTGTAGCTAGTCTGCAAGCTTATTGCAAGGAATTCACCGAATTTCATGTTTCTAACTACTGCCGTTTAGTCAGGACGAAGGTTCGATGTCTATACCTTTTTTGGCCATTTTACCCCCTAAATGTACGAATTTCGTAAAACCCTTTCTTAGTCGACGTCGACATCATATTTGGGCGGAGCGGCGGGTGCAATAGAGCGATTTATTTCGTACCTGAAAAGAATCGAATGTTGATTGAAATTCCTAATGCTTCAAAAAGTTAAACAAACAACACATTTATTCCTAGTTTCGTCGTTTTTTGTTGGAACTAAAATACTTATAAAAATATTTAGAAAAAGTAATTTATTCAATTTTTTAATAGCTTGCATGCTAAAGAATAAAACAATGCCTACTTGAAAAATATCTATGGATAACTGTAAAGCTATGATCCTCTATGTAACAAAATTTTAAAAAAATATATGTTTTTATTGTTTAACATATCTTTCTTCTGGCACGACTTCTTTAAAGTAGAAATAAAAATAAAAAAATGTCCTGATTGAAGAAATTCAAACCCTCATTTCGTAATTCCACGTAAGTGAACAAAAGACAAAGACAAAATTGAACGCGGAAAATTATATTATTTAAATTACTTGGAGTATTTCTTTCCGAAATATTATCTTTAACTTATAAAAAACTTATACAAAACGATAGTTCACTATAAAGCGATTAGTTTAGGTCTGAAAATCAATCTTTTAAAAAATCATGTTTTTTTGTTTTCATATAAAGTATTTGCTAAACGGATATGGGGTTCAAATCGACATTTCTAGCATCCTATGGATGGTTGTCAGTAGTCCTCGCTACGCTGAATCTGAATGTGAGACCGAAAATTTCATATTTTCCACTTTACTGTCCTTTGACAACAACTCTAGAAAGTGTGTTTATTGTAAATAGATTTTTTTATTCCATTTACAAAATTCATAGAGACAGTAGAACTCTCTGGTTATGCATTAATGTTCTTCTTCTAATAACATATTGTTTCAAATGTTAAATCAATTTCTCTGTATTTACAATTTTGGCATATACAATTTTGGCTGCCTTTCAAACAAATATATATTTGACTCTATATTTAGGAGAATTTATTTTTATTCAGAAATCCATGGGATTATGCCGCAGATGTCACCTGCAGTCAGACAATACAATAGAATACAAAACACTTGACAAGTATCACTTGACGTTGAATTACGTAAATTTTCAACCTTTTAAAGTGCTTCCATTGATATGCTTTTGATGGCGCATAACATTTGCTTAAATCCCCTCCGGGTAGCCACTGAACATACCCACGCGTTGAGTGAACACCGTTGATCGTTTGCATTGTGCCCTCTTTACATGCATTTGGCGGAAACCGTGTACATGCCATCCCATTGTTTTCTTCCTCTGAGTTGCAATCTGCTGTTCGCAACCACTACTACTACTACTACATAGTAATACTGCTACTCGTACTCCTCGTCGTCTTCCTTCATTATCATTTCCGGCAACAAAGAGATTGCAATGCTACGGAAAAAAAGGAATCTCTCTGTTCTGTGCTTGTTGTATTCACCCGCACACGACAATGGAAACTGTTTAACATGCTGCAGTGGCAACAGTGGATTTGTGTGTGTGTGTGTGCTTAAAGGGTTATAACACAAGAACAAATATTTATACTGAAACATTATTTATTTACGTCAAAACGTATTTGGTTTACATATACATAAATATTTTCATTTTTGTGTAAAATTGTTACAATTTTTAATAACTAGCATCCTAAAGAAAAAAAACAAAGCCTGGAAAACATCTATGGATATATAAATTTATGGCCTTCGTTACATGAGAATTTTAAAACAAACATTCTTTAAAAATTTTAATATATCGTTTTTCTGAAATTATAAGAACCCATTAAAACAAAAAATTTAAAAAATAATAGATGGCACCCTAAGGAAAAGTCCTGGTTGAAGAAAATCAATGAATAAATGTTGAAATTATGACACGTATTTAAGTAATAGATAATTTTAAAAATCACCTTTCATATTTTTTCGGTTACTTTTAAGTATTTTGATATATAAAAAATTTAAGTATTTATATATCGTCGGTGCGTTGCAAAAAGTTCTCCAGTCACATAATTGTGTCTCTGAGTTATTGGAGTATTCAAGTTTTTTGCTCCATACAACTTGGTGAATGAATTAAATGTATTTTATTGAAACAATTAAAGCTGCAAAACTAATTTAAATATATATATAATTTTTTCCAGGGCACTTTTGCATCATTAAGTCCATATCACAAAAAAAGGACTTGAGATCTTTGGCTTAGGTCTGTACTAGGATATCCAACCGATTACATTTTATTCGATTAATCGAATATTTAGTGTCAAATAGTTGTTCGAATAATCAGAAATGACCGATTTTCGAATAACGAATAATTCGATTAATCCGTACCAAATAATCGAATATTCGAAATGTTATACTACCAAACATTTTTGGAGTGAGATATCATTCTGGAGAGTATACATAATTGCACAAATGATTTTGCTTTATATCCACCAAAGTTTTGCTTTGCTAGCTCAGTATACAAAAGTCTATTTGGAGTTGAAAACGTTTCAGACTTTTTTTGTCACTGAACCAACACTCAGGGGATGTCCCCTATAAATGCAGTGCATTGCGTTGGTGGAAGGAAGATCAGGTGTGGGAAGGAGGAAAGAGGGAGTAGTGTCTGTTGACATCTGTTTTGAATATCTGAATGTCGTAATTGGAGGGAAAGATATTTGCCGGAAGTCGATTCCACATACGGATAGTACGGGCGAAGAACGAATTTATTCTGTAATGTGTAGTGCGGCCGGTTGTCCAATCGACAACAAATGGGTGAGCGTTCCTGGAGAGTCGCGTATCTCTACCGAACGTTCTCACGGGCGGTATGAGATCACGAATTTCCGAAGAACAAACACCATGAAAGTATCGATAGAACAATGACACACAACCAACATTACGACGGTGTTCAAGGGAGACAATAGAATTTGATATCCTACCATCACCTATCAACACCATCGCCCTCCTTTGGACACGGTCAAGTAGCTCCAGTGATGAAGCTGGAGCACCCGACCATATATGGGAGTTGTATTCCATCTTTGGTCTGATGTAGGTAGTGTATATATTGAGAAGATCAGAGGGTGTGAAATATTTCTTACATCTTTTTAAAAAGCCTAAACATTTGAAGGCATCTTTCGACACATCAAATACATGTTTTGTCCAACGAACATCACGTTGTATTTTCATGCCGAGAACATCAAGAGCATCTGATTGCTCAACATCTACACCGTTCATTAAAATCGACGACACCGTTGGATCAGTGAATCGCTTGTGAGACTGAACGAAACAATAAAAGCAGTACAAATTCTTGTAAAAAACGATTCTAGATGATTTTTTATATTTAGATAAATCAAAAAAAGAACTCAAGAACTTAATTACATACTCTTCTTTCTATTGCTCCGACTTCAACAATAAGTGAAAGAGTTTTTTCGAAATCGAACTTTATTAAAGCAAAGGAAAAGAATTGTCTTAAATCCAATAGCTTTTTCAAATTAAACGATAAAACTTGAGTATGTGTTATATATTCCTATGAAAATCAAAATAATTTACAGGAGATTTTATTCGATTAATTGAATATTCGAATAAGAGCTGTCGACTTTATTCGGTTAATTAGAAATTTTGTATCTACGAATAAACGATTAATCGAATAATCCAAAAGTACCAACAATTAGATACCCTAGTCTGTACCAAAAATGTAAATTTTTGAAACAATTTGGCATTAAATGTTAATACAGCCAGGATTTGTTATTCACGAAATTTTCGCTAGAAAACAAATATTTTTAATCAAATTTTCTAATTATTTGTTGATTCATAAGTTATACAGTACAATGCCATGTACGAAATAGCATATCGATTAAATGGTACCTATGAGTAGTAGTAAAATGTATGTGATCAACCCAACATCCTCATACTATTCATATAGTTTTTCTGACTTTTTTAATTATTCTAGCCACAGCCCTAAATGAAATTATCTTCAAAAAGTAAATGTCATGGACCAATCTAACGTTTCAAATAAAGAACCGATGAGATTTTGCAAATTTTATGCGTTTTTTTTTTTTTAAAAGTTATCAAGCTCTTAAAAAATCACCCTTTATTAAAAAATTGGGTTGATCTCCGAGCCAGTAGTGATAGTCATATGAATGATATTGTGTTCCATTATTAAATAAAACAAGAAATTTGAAAAAATAATCAGTACTTTCTATTCTAATTCAAAATGTTACATGGGATACATTTGTTGATTGTGCCCTATTAGGACACACTTAGTACATCTAGAGAGAGCGTATATATGATTAATTATTTTCTGAACCCTAGATATCACCGGTTGATCCATAAAATCAAGTATAGATGACGTTGGACAAATGTGCGTCGCTGGCAATCAGGGTATCCAATTATTCGGACTTTTATGTTATTCAATTAATCGTTTATTTGAAAACAAGGAATTTTCAATTAATCGAATAATGATGTCGAGAGTTATTTCATTAACCGATTAATCGAACAATTGTCCACTTAAATAAAAGATAATTAATAAGAGTTGTATATACAAAGCACGCTTGTTTACGGGTAGTTTAACTATATATTGAACGTTTATTACGTATCTGATTTTATTTAAAAATTGTTTTACATTCGAAATTCAAAAGAATTTGACAAAAACATTAATTTCTTATCAAAATATATTAATATATCAAAATATATCAATATCAGAAGTTATCCATTGACTTTTTCGAATATGGATCATGTGATTTATAACAGAACTGACTTTATTATCACAGTTTAAACTTCAGATTTGTTTGCTATTTTCACTTTTCTATGAATTTACTATTCTCTAAATTTTAAATAATTCCGAAGCTATTGGTCAGTTTTTGCTATTTTTTAAAAGAAGTCTGCTAAATCGTTCCCGAGGTATTTTCATATCTGCCGACCATACATTTCAAAAATCGGCAAAATAGTGGTAATTGCATTTTATATTTGGCGAAGATTTCATTGGTTTTTTAAGGCAAAACATATAATATCGATTAATTGATTATTTGGGACAATTTATTCGAATTATTCGTTATTCGAAAATTACGATTTTTTCATTATTCGAACAAATATTTGACAACAATTAATCGAATAAAATTTAAACGGTTGGATACCCTACTGGCAAAGCTGTCAAGTATGGAGATTTCTCTGCTAAATCGAAGATTTTTTAAATTTGTACACTGAAAGAAAAATCGTTCGTTGCATCAACGAATCAGATTCGTTATTGCCATTTCGTTGCAGCAACGAAATATTACGTTCCCACAACAATCCGACACATTGCTGCAACGATGTGAACGTTTATGGTATGAAACCGATTTTTCGTAGTTTCGTTCCTGCAACAATTCAATATTCGTTTATGCAATGAAAATACACTCTTTCATTTTTTAGATGGGAAAACGTTAATTAATAAAAAGAATCTATAAATTTCTTATTATAAAATTCTGATTATACAAATCAATATTATTTTGTCAAAATTTATTAAAATGAATGTAGTTTGGAATGGAACACTTTGCCTCAACAACTCATTCGTTGCAGCAACGAAAATGATATCGTTGCAGCAACAATTTATTCGGAGACACACAAATTATGTGTTTTTCTAGTGTGTGTTTTTGGGATGTATTCGATAGTAATTCTCATTCACATTGTTGGAGTTCTGCTTAAGTAGTTAAGCTGCTGTTACGAATAATCACTTCAAAGCATACTGCCGGTCGTTATCATGGAACTAAATTATATATACTAAAAGAAAAACTTTCGAGGCCGGAGCGATTTTTTTTTGAAAACCAACTAACGCCGGCGTTCGTTGCTTAACTTAATTTAATGCCACGAACATTTTCGAAACCACATTGTTTCAGCAAGGAAACCGCGATGTTGTAGCAACGAAACAGTTGTTGCTCCAATGAATTAGATTTGTTGCAGCACCGAACATATTCGTTGGGGAACTATAATTTCCATGAAATCAAGATTCGTTGCATCAACGAAACTTTTTTCGTTGCAGCAACGAACGCCGACGTTGTTTGACTTTCAATGACCAAATTCGTTGCAGCAACGTACAATTTCGATCCGGTTACGTACGTCTTTCTTTCAGTGTATTTAAATTTAAATCTGGTTAAAGAATCGAATCCAAATTTTGTGATACTCAGACTACAATCACAACCTTTTATGCAAACTTTAGGTGAACAGCAAAAGGACGAACGCACAAATAGGTATCATTACATTAATTCAGATGGTCATTCCAAGCCCATTAATATACTGAAGGGGATAGTGATAGTGTTACAAAACACTTTCATGCATCCAACTTATAATACCCTGTTACACAAATACATAGACCCCATTTGGTAACCCTTTATGTACATTGTACACACAACTAAATACTTGTGAATGAACCTCGAGTGGTTTAGCGATGTTTGTTGGCTGTTCGAGGAGGATGTTGTGTCACTGCAACAATATGTCCTGTCTCTGTATCTATGCGAGTGTATGTGTGTGCGTGCGTTTGTTTGTCCTTCTCTTTTACCGGGAATAATTAAATTTTAAATTAAAGCGAAAATCCTTTTTGATAATATTGTGAGAATTGCAAATATTATGCCCAAAGGCGGAAATGTTTTATTGTTGAAGTTGTTGGACGACGGACTCTCAAACGGTCTGTGGAAATTATGAAAATGCGACAAACTGGAGGTAGCAGTGTGATTATTTCATGAAATTCGTTGAATTTTGAATTTGTTTAGTTGAGTTCAAATGTTGCGAGGACACTCTCGGCAGACCACGGCCAGGGCCACTGTCAGTATTCCTGTATCTGTTTGCCAGGCTAGAAATGTTTATAATTAAAAACATTAATTCACTCTTAACAATTTTCATTTTCATTCTCATTTTCCTGTTCATGAGTCTCATTTTAGCGCCAAATAAGATAAATATGAATAACCAACCAACCACCATCGGGATGGGATGAATGGATGGATGAATGAATGAAGGCTTTTAACCGAAGTGCTGATGGTTGTTATGCAAATGCCAATGATGTTTGTTTGTTTGTCGTGTATGGATGGCTGGATGGATGACGGTACGGCGAGAGGGCGTAACCGTAGGACGCTACGAAGGCTTTGCATAAAAATTATGTTAATTAAATTACAAGTGATTAAAATATTAATTAAAAACATACGAATAGGTAGAATATAATCTGTAATTGAAATATCTGCAGGTGTTGCTGCTGCTGCAAAAAAGGGTTTTGTGAAATATGTAAATAATTCAATTTGCTTTGGTTGGTTTGGTTTTTCCCTCCGACAACAAGCAGTAATCGTGGGATGATAAGTGAGTTCTTGGCGTAAAAGAAATAAATGTGATTAATGTTAAGCTCCTCTGGTAGAATTATGCAGCCATGAAGGTTACATATCAATTAGATGATAGATAGCATCTCTGAAATTCATTTCGCAATGAAAATGAAAATATAATTAGTATCAATGATAATAGGAAAAAGAGTGAGTTAACCTTGTTTCATTGCCTATGATTCTTGAGAATAAGATAAACGTGATCGCAAAACGTCTGACTTGGCAGGAGAAAAAATACTATACTTGGAATGAATTGGTTATGCAAAGACGGGTTTTCTGGTTAATAGACTGATTGATTGAGTACATCCAATAATCCAAATAATCAAATTTTGGTAGACATGCAAAATTTTATTTTTCGTCTACACTACAATGACCGTCATTAGTCATTCATCTAATTTGAGATAT
The DNA here is from genome assembly GCA_947397865.1 of Polietes domitor. Taxonomy (NCBI): domain Eukaryota; kingdom Metazoa; phylum Arthropoda; class Insecta; order Diptera; family Muscidae; genus Polietes; species Polietes domitor. Next base: position 39,269,189 of record OX377621.1, read on the forward strand.
ATAATAAGAAGATATAAGCGGGTACGATAGGGCAAAACATATCAAATTTGAGAGAACAAGTGTCAAGGTACCTACGACGAAAATTTAAAGTAATTTTAGTATAAAATTAAAAAATATATATTCATAAAAAATGTTTTTTTTTTCTTGGACACAAAATTGTATTTTTTTGTTGTTGCATATTGTTATTGTCGCATTTATGTTTCATAGTCACTTTTACATATGATCACTATGAAAGTTCAAATAGGAATAGTTATAATATTTGGTAAATTATTATTCAGTTTAAATGACGGTAACATACAGCAATATGACATAAATGATAGAAGTAAAATAAATTGGTGAAATGGAAATTGTGACGTTTTTACTATTCGTTTATCTTCTCCTTTTCTTAACTATATTTTTATTATTTTATTTTTCATGTTCATAGCCACTTTTACTTTTTTGAAACTAACCATGTAAAGTCACATCAGAATTACAGTGGGTTAATGTGAAAGTCGTACAGCAAGTAAATTAATATAAATATTAGCTAATATGAACCCTGATTTAAGTCAAAGACATACATTCGTTGAGAAAGTTCTGTCGAGATGGGGTAGCGCCCATCGAAACTGCGCAGTCAACTTTTAGCTCAAACAATAAAGGTCTCACTTTGCCTTTTTGCTAATTTTGGGTTCTGCTGAAGACTTCAGCACAACCTTTGGTCTTGAACCAAATTAAATGACAACAATACAACATAACAAACCAACAATACATACAAAGAACAACAATACACACGAAGTACAGTGAAGACGGGACATACCGTACAACAACAACCTTTGCATTGTTGCGAGCGATGCGAGCACATGCATAACATTGAATTGGCAAAGTGAGATTTTTAGTGTGTCGACTTAGTTCGGTGGAATATTTTGTTTATCAGCGCTTCTCATTTGTCGTATGTGACCGCTGGTACTAATATGAACCCTGATTTAAGTCAAAGACATACATTCGTTGAGAAAGTTCTGACGAGATGGAGTAGCGCCCATCGAAACTGCGCAGTCAACTTATAGCTGCAACAATAAAGGTATTTGCCTGTTTGCTAATTTTGGGTTCTGCTGAAGACTTCAGCACAACATTTGGTCTTGAACCAAAATAAATGACAACAAATATTAGCTAATCTGTGAAATTTGTTTTAGAGCTCCAAAAAAATAGAATATTCATCTTGAGTAAGGTACAATTAAGACTATTGAGTACAAAAGCAAGAATCGTATAGTGGAGTAAATTAAGGGTAATCAATACTTCGTAGACCAGTTCAGACCTTTGGCATCGATAACACTCCGCAATCTCTTGGGAATACATTTCATTACTAGGCTCAATTCCACCATATTCGCGCAAAGGAATGCGCTTCAGTTCAGACTTCGATAAAATGGAATGTTATCTCACTTTATTATCTTTATAATTCCAAAGATTTTCAATGAGATTGAGGTCGGGGCTTATGTTTAAGATCGTTGTCGTGGTAAAAGTAGTAGTTGGAGCATAACGTCAGTTTTTTATGGATATAGTCAAATTAGCTTTCAAAGCATCCAAATACACTTTCTGATTCATTATTCCTTCGATGAAGGGTAGAGATCAACGACCAGCTGGTGAAAATGATCCCCAAATCATCACAGATCACCATCATGTTTTACAGGTAGTTTTATGTGTTTGGTCCGCGAACATCACATCCTTCCATAATGACAAAAGTTCCATCTGCCAAATTCCAATGCCATCTTCCCAGCTCTTCTACCATTTAAATTGGCTTTATGGAGCACATTTGATGATGATAGTTTGCGGACTAACCTTATTTCCAACATAATTTTCCGCGAATGTTGTAAGTTTTGGGGCACTCAGGAACGGATTTTCCTTTGATATTCGGATCGTTGTTCTGCTGCAGTAAATATTTTATTATGTACACTTTCGGCTTTATTTTCAATATGTTAGGAACTTTTGTAGCGTTTAAAATGTATTGAATTGTAGAAGAACTTCTATCCTATGTTTTCTAAATTGATTTTCCTCTCCTGAAAGCTTGATTGCAAGTTTTCTGCATTACTCACTCATATGGCCTCTTTGACGATTCATTTTAACGATTGAAATTTGGATGCAGACTAAAGACTTTTATTCGTGGAATTTTGAAAGTATTTCTGACATTAAATTCAAGGTTTGTTATGATAAACTTTTTGGTTTTATATTTTATGGAATGATAATTTATTTACAAACGGAATGGTGGACAGTAAACTGCACACACCTCTAAAAATCTTGTAATCTAACACTTTTATTTTTCGACTGCAATTACATTTATAATTGTTTTAGAGTAAATGCCAGCAACATCATCATGAAACTATTAATAAAATAAATATAACTATAACTATTAAAAAAAAATTGTTTTACAAAAATTTCAGGTATATTTTTTTTGTTTATAAATAAATAGAAAAAATAAAAATAAAATATTTATTTAATATAGGATAATTTTCTGTATAACTAGAAGAACATTGTTTGAAATTAGAATATTTGTAGTATCTTTCATTCATGCATCATTCACAAAAGGTTAAAAAAAATTAAAATTACATTATGGCTAAAATATTTTTTTTGGATACACCCTAGTGTGTACAATTTCTTATTTTTTGAAAATCCGGAAATGCAGCTTTATTTGCCTTTTGGAAAAGTGTATAATTGGAAAATGTGGGTGTGATCGATTTATATGAAATTACTAAATACCATTATAAATGTTTGTATAAGGACAGATTTCCGAAAAATCATTTTATGTAGACAATTTTGGGATTAGATTCGATAACTGCCTAAATCTGAAATTTTTAATATAAAATATTATTAGTTTTATTTATTCTCATTGGCATTTTTGTCTGCTTTATAATTCTCAAAAGGAATTTTCTATCAAGAGGCGAAGTAAAGAGTTATTTTTTTGAGGTTAGGATTTTCATGCATTAGTATTTGACAGATCACGTGGGATTTCAGACATGGTGTCAAAGAGAAAGATGCTCAGTATGCTTTGACATTTCATCATGAATCGTCTTACAAACGAACAACGCTTGCAAATTATTGAATTTTATTATCAAAATGCGTGCTCTGTTAAGAAAGTTCATTGCGCGCTTCCATTTTATGGTCAGTTTAATCGACCCACTGAAGCGGCTATTCGGGCTATTGTGACTAAATTTCGCACCAAATTTACATTGTTGGACATTAAACCACCAACACGCTTACGTAGAGTGCGAACTGAAGAAAATATCGCAGCTGTATCGGCCAGTGTTAATGATGACCACCAATTTTCGATTCGTCGCCGTTCGCACCAATTGGGTCTCTGTTACTCAAAAACGTGGAAATGCCAAAATTGGACTAAGCGGATGGACCACCTAAGACGCAGCCGCGGTCAACATTTAAATGAAATTATCTTCAAAAAGTAAATGTCATGGACCAATCTAACGTTTCAAATAAAGAACCGATGAGATTTTGCAAATTTTATGCGTTTTTTTTTTTTAAAAAGTTATCAAGCTCTTAAAAAATCACCCTTTACCATTGACAAATTTCTGATAATAGAATTGCTTTGAATAGTTGAATAGAGTTGCGTGAATAGTTTTTATTTCATTACACAAAACCCTTTATCACATTCAAATCCCACAGAATTCAACACAATACAATACAATACATGATTAAATTCCTTTGTAGCTCTGACCGCTCTATGCTATGTGCAGCGTATTGTGAAAGGTTATCAGCAAACAACGTAAACACAAGTGCTTAATCAGCTTCATTTTTTTTCTCACTTCAAAAATATATTAAAATCACGCTTTGCCATAAGAAATCAAAATCTAGAAATTTAGTGTGCATATAGCGATCGAGTGAATAAGTGAAATATAAAAATTGATTAGAAAAGAAAAAAAAAAGAAAAACGAAATTCCTAAATTTCCATTATGGTCATAACCAAGGAAATAAATCAGAAAATTGTCATTGCCGCAATTCTGGTGTCGTTCTTTTTAGTTATCGGCTCCATATACCTGCACATACGCCAGAAACACCATTTGGGTCGTTTGAATATCGGCGATGACCGTGTGCAACCGACCAATGGTGTTGGTATGTAACAAATCTATCAATCAATCAATCGATGCCTACACAAGTGTATGAACTCCTGGGGAATATTAAAGATGTGAAATGAAAATCTTTTTGATTTTAGAAATGCTCTCAGAAGATGACGTTATAAATGTGCCGCCGCCTCCTTCCCAAAGTGTTACAACTCAGCTGCCGATAATTAAGGCCAGCAATGATGATGATGATTACAATTATGCCAGCAGCGAGGAATATGTAAATGATGCAACTCAACCCACGGACGCCAACAGCGAAGAGTCTTTGGGCGATACTAAATCAACCGATTCATATATAATGGACAATGACCATAATCCCAGCACCAGCATAGACTATGCCTATACCAGCAGCGATGAGTTTGCCGAGGCAGCATCAGCCCAGGATGAACTTGGCTTAACCCAAGATTGCCTGCGTTGCCTGTGTAAAACCGTCAATGATTGCAAACCGGTCAAGTGTTCGCTTATTGATCCCTGTGGAATTTATGGTATATCCAAGTATTATTGGATTGATGGTGGTCGACAGACGACTATGGAAACTGATAATGACTATGGTGAAGAGGATGAAGAGTACATAGGTAAGTGAGAGTGAGTGTGATAGATGTCTGTGAAATCTAGACTGAATATATTCATTGTTATGTACTAAATTGTGGCATGACTGGCTAATCAGCGCACAGTTTAAATGGGTGAGCTATAATCACGACATTTGGGGTTAAGTTTCTACTTACCATGATTATGACTTTCAAATTATTATAAAATTTTAACTTAAGCAGTGGAAATGTTGGTGCAAATACAATACTTCGATCAGAGGTTGTACCACTCCATTTTTTCCCAAACGTTATTTCGGTTGTAAATTTTAGAATCTAATAATTTAGAAATCGTGAGATATCACGAAAACGTTCGACGAAATAGTAGTCATGTTAATTTAAAAAAAAAACATAAAAATCCTTTAATTCCTACAACGGTAAAAATAAATCCCAAAAATATATTTTTTTTAGAAAAAAATTACCACCAACCGCTTTTTTCGATCACCAGAATCAAATGGTTCAGAATCAAAATCCATCGGTTAAAATTCAATAACTTTAGCATTAAAAATTAGGCAATCGGATATATTTTAGAAATCGGTCCAAAGTTGACTACTTTTAAAATTTTTCGATAAATAAAAATTAAAATTGTTATTTTTATTGTTTTATTTTTTTTAACATATTTATTTTTATGTATTTGTTCATAATGCGAAGGAAAATTTAAATTTTTTTATTACAGATTTTCACTTCTTTCTTTTTTTGACTTTGTCGAACTGTTTCTCACACATTTTAAGAGATTTTGCACTGATGTTTTTATTAGAAACTAGCTGAAGCCCGCCCGCTTTGTCGCTTATAATCAAGGTACTTCCCTGAGATATTAAAGAAATGGATATGTTCCATGGAGAACGTTAGTTTTCGGCGAATAATGGAAGAAATATCAAAAATCAAATTGATTTTTTGTTAAATGTGATTCTCCTCCTTTCCATTAAATAACCAAAACACTTCATTCGTAAGAAGAAATTACATTACATTACATTCAAAACACATTGAAAATCAATAAAATTGTTCACTAATCAAACAACACAAAAACTAAAAAATTAATATAATTTCCGCATTCTTGAAAATAAGAAAATCCAAAGAAAAGGTGTAATTTTACAACATTCAAATCAAAAATGCCCCAACTTTCAAATCCCGCACAGTTGTATATTGTCTAAGCAGGTTACAACTAAATTAACTCACACAACAATATAGGAATCTCGGTGTCGAATATACTCAAAAACAGGTTTTAATTTCGAAGGGGAAGGGTCACGGCCACTTTCCGCCCATCTCTGTGTCGAATATACTCTAAAACCGGTTTCAATTTCATATGGGAAGGGTCACGCCCACTTTCCGCCCATCTTTGTACAACTATTTACACTGGATGAACTCACTCTAGGTGTCATAGAATTGAATATATTCGATAATAGGTTTTAACTTCGTATGGGAGGTGCCACGTCCACTTTTCCACTACCGCCCATTTTTGGTACAGCTACGAACATTGATGCTAGATGCACTTACACAAAATTACAGCACCTAGGTGTCATAGAAGTGACAATATTCAATAATAGGTTTTAACTTCGTGTGGGAGGTGCCACGCCCACTTTTTCAATACCGCCCATTTTTGGCACAACTACGTACATTGATGTTGATTGCACTCAGACAAAATTTCAGTACTATATCTGCCATAGAACGGAATATATTCGAAAATGGGTTTTAACTTCGTATGGGAGGTGCCACGCCCACTTTTCCAATACCGCCCATTTTTGGCACAACTATGTACATTGATGCTAGATGCACTTACACAAAATTTCAGCACTATAGGTGTCATAGAAGTGACAATATTCAATAATATGTTTTAACTTCGTGTGGAAGGTGCCACGCCCACTTTTTCAATACCGCCCATTTTTGGCACAACTACGCACATTGATGCTGGATGCAATCAGACAAAATTTCAGTACTATATCTGTCATAGAACGGAATATATTCGAAAATGGGTTTTAACTTCGTGTGGGAGGTGCCACGCCCACTTTTCCAATACCGCCCATTTTTGGCACAACTACGCACATTGATGCTAGATGCACTTAGACAAAATGTCCGTACTATATCTGTCATAGAACGGAATATATTCGAAAATGGGTTTTAACTTCGTGTGGGAGGTGCCACGCCCACTTTTCCAATACCGCCCATTTTTGGCACAACTACGCACATTGATGCTAGATGCACTCAGACAAAATGTCCGTACTATATCTGTCATAGAACGGAATATATTCGAAAATGGGTTTTAACTTCGTGTGGGAGGTACCACGCCCACATTTCCAATACCGACCATTTTTGGCACAACTATGTACATTGATGCTAGATGCACTTACACAAAATTTCAGCACTCTAGGTGTCATAGAAGTGACAATATTCAATAATATGTTTTAACTTCGTATGGGAGGTGCCACGCCCACTTTTCCAATACCGCCCATTTTTGGCACAACTACGCACATTGATGCTAGATGCACTTACACAAAATTACAGCACTCTAGGTGTCATAGAAGTGACAATATTCAATAATAGGTTTTAACTTCGTGTACGCCCACTTTTTCAATACCGCCCATTTTTGGCGCAACTTCGCACATTGATGCTGGATGCACTCAGACAAAATTTCAGTACTATATCTGTCATAGAACGGAATATATTCGAAAATTGCTTTTAACTTCATATGGGAGGTGCCACGACCACTTTTGCATTACCGCCCATTTTAGGCGCAACTACGCACATTGATGCTAGATGCACTTACACAAAATTTCAGCACTCTAGGTGTCATAGAACTGACAATATTCAATAATAGGTTTTAACTTTGTATGGGAGGTGCCACGCCCACTTTTCCAATACCGCCAATTTTTGGCACAACTACGCACATTGATGCTGGATGCACTCAAGCAAAATTTCAGTATTATATCTGTCATAGAACGGAATATATTCGAAAATGGGTTTTAACTTCGTATGGGAGGTGCCACGCCCACTTTTCCAATACCGCCCATTTTTGGCACAACTATGTACATTGATGCTAGATGCACTTACACAAAATTACAGCACTATAGGTGTCATAGAAGTGACAATATTCAATAATATGTTTTAACTTCGTGTGGGAGGTGCCGTGCCCATTTTTCCAATACCGTCCATTTTTGGCACAACTACGCACATTGATGCTGGATGCACTCAGACAAATTTTCAGTATTGTATCTGTCAGAGAACGGAATATATTCGAAAATGGGTTTTAACTTCGTATGGGAGGTGCCACGCCCACTTTTCCAATACCGCCCATTTTTGGCACAACTATGTACATTAGGGCGTACCTCAAAAAAAAAGTTCGCCGTACACCTTCGAATATGAAGTATTATTGAAAGGTAGTTTCAAAAATTTTTTTTTTATTTTTTTTATGCCGAACGTAGGGGTCGCGCTTTTACATTTTTTTATATAACTTCTGCATTTATAAACGGATTTTAAAGTGTGATACATCGATGTTTTTGTCTCGACGAGGCCGATTTTTTTTCGTTGAAGTCATTGAGCTCAAGCACCCCCTTCTGGTACTTACCCATCATATCTCAGTTGCTACTACCCTAATGTACCACTCTAATATCAGAAAATTAAAGCTCGCATAAAATCATTAAACTCTTCCTAAGGAAGTATGTCGATTTTCAAAAAAATCGGCCTCGTCGAGAAAAAAACATCGATGTATAACACTTTAAAATCCGTTTATAAATGCAGAAGTTATATAGAAAAATGTAAAAGCGCGACCCCTACGTTCGGCATAAAAAAACAAAATTTTTTTTTTTTAAACTACCTTTCAATAATACTTCATATTCGAAGGTGTACGGCGAACTTTTTTTTTTTACTTGTAACATGGTACGCTCTAATGTACATTGATGCTAGATGCACTTACACAAAATTACAGCACTATAGGTGTCATAGAAGTGACAATATTCAATAATATGTTTTAACTTCGTGTGGGAGGTGCCACGCCCATTTTTCCAATACCGCCCATTTTTGGCACAACTACGCACATTGATGCTGGATGCACTCAGACAAATTTTCAGTATTGTATCTGTCATAGAACGGAATATATTCGAAAATGGGTTTTAACTTCGTATGGGAGGTGCCACGTCCACTTTTTCAATACCGCCCATTTTTGGCACAACTATGCACATTGATGCTAGATGCACTTACACAAAATTTCAGCACTCTAAGTGTCATATAACTGAATATATTCGATAATAGGTTTTAACATCATATGGGAGGTGACACGCCCACTTTTCCAATACCGACTAATAATTAGTGAACTTTCACAAAAATTCAAGACTGTAGCTGCAACAGTATTCAGAATATGCTAATTTTTATTTTTTTATTTTTACCTTTATAAAATGTTACCAAGAAAAATGAGTTTGTTGCTATCACTTTGAAAACCCACAAAAAATCAATCTAAACGTCCAATGAGTTATTCTAATACTAGAATAAAAATTATTATTTAAAGTGCTTCCAAGGTTTTATTAATTCAAAAAACATCTTCGACAAAAAATCAACGTAAAAAAATTACACGGGAAAAACTTGATGTGGAGGTGTTTTCAGGAACGTTTAGCTCAGAAATGGCTTGGAAAGTTTGAAGTATTCCTCTTTTTCACGCTAACTTTTGCCAGCCCGAAATTGCTCCCTTGGAAGATAGGATACATCTAATGCAAAAAGTCAGATTTTTTAGTTTCAAAACACAATTTACACATTTTCTTCTCATTAACTTCTGAAAAGTAGGTACGCAGATAAAAAGATGATCGGAGTTCATTTGCCTTTACTAGCCAAAAAAATAGTTTTCTTTAAAATCGAAAAAATACAAAAAGTGGACAAATTTGGGTCGATTTATAAAGTATCCGTTTTTCATAATCCTTGGATTCTTGTCCAACTTTGGTTTTTACAGAACTCAAAAATGTCTACTAGAACAAAAGTTATTGAATTTTGGCCGATGGATTTCGATTCTGAACCACTATGCGCCGATCAAAAGGGAAACCATCTCTGCTCTAAGCATACGAAAATTCGTCCAAATACATTTTTCTCTTCAGAAGTTACTGACTTAATGCCAAAAAATCGATTTGAAACCACGGTGTGATGTATCAGAATAACCCATTTTTGCTCCCATTCCCTCAAAAATGATTTAGCTCTGTAGTACTTAATAATATTTTCATTTGTTACTCATAAAATTGTTACAGATTAAATATTTATTATTTTTATTTAATTTCTAGATTATCTTAGATGCATCAACAATGACAAGTGTGCAACAGACACTGTGCGTAGCTACAATAAAAGGTATCAACGAGATTGCAATAATGACGGTGTAATCGATTGTCGGGATCATATCACTCTACACATATTGGGTCCCTCTGGGTGCAAGAACAACGAGCTGTCGGCGATACATAAATTTCGAATGAATTCATGTTTAAAATGAGCTGGAAACAATCTAATAAATAATAATAATAAATTTTTATATTCAGAAATAATAATAAGATGGGAGAACGCTGAAAAATCGTATTTTTCTAGGGTTAAAAGGAGACAAACATTGAAATTCGTTGTAGACGCGTAAAATAGAGGAATCTTATGAAGCTAGTTCTTCGAAAGGGTAAACTGAGGGAAAAGAGGATAAAATGGGTCCAATCATGATATTCGGTGTATATACTATCTGACAGTGTAGGTGCGAAACATGTGATATTTTTACTTTTAAGGGGGCAGGTGAGATCGTATCATCAATGGATTTTTCGATATTTGTGTTTTAAAAAATGATACTCCTCAATGTGTTGTAGTTAGAAGCGAGATTTTCGTTGGGTACATTCCTCTGACTACCAAGAAGCCCAACAAAAATGTATTTTTCAAATTTGTTCTTTTAACCATTTGACCATGGACCATAGATAAGTATACTGGCCCAAGGGGTTTTAGCTCTTATACTTGTCCAGGTGAGAGACAGACCAAATATGACCAAAGGTGATTTATAGAGCAGTCTAAATGGGGCAACCGCTGGAGGCAACAAAATGGTTCATCCATATTGTGCTTCTCTGCTTTATAACTCCCCGAAACTGTTTCGATCTCTATAATATTTTCGGTTTAAAATCATAATTTTTTGTATATATATAATATATGTATTGCAATTAAAAAATATTATATTTCAATTTATTTTTGGTCAAATATTTGCCTAGCGATATGTTGTGCAAGGACTGGGTCTATGACGACAAATTTTAGGACGCAAATTACGAATATTAAACAAAACCAAAAGAGTTTCGGTGTTGTGTCCTCTGTCTACGTAGACACGCAACACAAATGGATTATTACTAAATTTGCAGATGTGTTAATTTTCCGAATGCGAAAATTATTTTATGGACAGACGAACGGACGGACATTGCGGCAATTTTGCTTATTGACATAGCCACCGAGATGAAAATGAGCTTCATCTGAAAACTCGAAAAGTAAAAGACTCACTACTTTGGAAGTAAGTTTGTAATATTTCTCAATTTTGTTCGAGCGTATAACAACCCATTTTGCAAATGTCAGACATAAACCTGAAACGGGAACTGTGAACGTTTATGGTATGAAACCGACTTTTCGTACTTTTCGTAGCTTCGTTCCTACAACAATTTAATATTTGTTGATGCAACGAAAATACTCTCTTTCATTTTTTTTCCATGGGAAAAGTTTTATTAATACAAAAAATTTAGAAATTTGTGATTATAATCGTTGTTTTTATACAAATCTATATTATTTTGTCAAAATTTATTAAAATTAATGGAGTTTGGAATGGAAACTGATATCGTTGCAGCAACAATTTATTCGTTGGTGCAACAATCGGAGACACACAAGTTATTTGTTTTTCTATTGTGTGTGTTTTTGGGATGTATTCGATAGTAATTCTCATTCACGTTGTTGGAGTTCTGCCTTAAGTAGTTGAGCAGCTGTTGCGAATAATGACTTCGGAGTCCATTGCCGGTGGTCATCATTGAACTATATTATCTATGAAAGAAAAACGTCGGGGCCGGGACGAATTTTGTTTTTGTAAATCAGCTAACGCCGGCGTTCGTTGCTTCAACGATTAAGATTCGTTGCTGCAACGTACAATTTCGTTCCGGTTACCTACGTTTTTCTTTTATTTTTTCTAAAACGGTCCTATATTCTATGGATATACTTACAGTTATAAAATATGAGTTTGTTAGATTTTTTGCTATTTTTATTTTTAGCGGATTTGAGCGGACTTATACCCGAAATTATAGTCCAAATACCTAAAGCATTCTACGAAAGAATTTTGAATTTTTATAAACTTAAGACTTTTGATATGGTCGAAATCATGATCGTGGTAGTCTGCAGCCGAGTAATAAATGTCACCATGCCATTTGTAAATAAATTTGCATTCTATTAAATACAGAAGCAAAATGGTCTTGAGCCAGGACAATATCCCAGTTCAAATCAAATATTGATTACAGACCAAAAAAATGCAAACGAAAAAAGTAAAACAAATGAGCGTTGGCACGGCAGAAGTATTGCTGGGTAACTATACCTGCATATACACATACTTACATATGCAACTCAATGAGATGCTTGTAAGATGGCATGTGTGCTTTATTACTTGGTGCGCTTTTTTAAACGCAAATTCGGCAAGTGAGTTGTGCTTCTCGTTCGTTTGTGAGAATCATCTCCTTATAGAGGCCGGGTTTGATGTTGAAAAGTCGCTGCGAAGCCACTTGAAAAGGCTTTTGACATGGTCGAACTCATGATCGTGGTCCAAGTAATAAATAATAATTACTTGATCTGCGGCCAAGTAATAAATGTCACCATGCCATTTGTAAATAAATTTGCATTCTATTAAATATAGAAGCAAAATGGTCTTGAGCCAGGACAATATCCCAGTTCAAATAAAATTAAAAATATAAATTAAGCACTCGGTGCTAAGCCATCTTGAAGAAGGTCGTATAATAATAAATAAATTTGCATTCTATAAAACGGAATGATTATCCTAAATTTCCAGAAGTATAATCCAAGGAATGATTTGTATTTCGACAAGGCTCTATAAACCGCAAATGCAGCAATTTTGACAATTAAGCCATCCAGGTGAAAATTAGTGTCCACGCTGAAGATGATTTTGTTAGAAAATTACATTATTTGTTATAATTATATTGTCTCCGAAATGCATGAATTTCGACATACCCATTATAAAAGTAATGGGTATGGACCCATTATAAAAGTAATGGGTATGGCATTTAATACTGCAGCTTAAATAAAGGGATAAAGTGCATACAAATTATTTTTTCTTGTTGACCGCAAGTGCGACATTCGCAATCGACTATCAATAGAAATAAACGAAACTTATGCGATTTGAGACTGGGCGTAAAGTGCAATGTACGAATATATAAATAAGATAAATTAGCCACTGTATAAATGACCGCAAAAATGTGGTTAAATTAAGACTGTGGCGTCTTATTTTAACCCAGTGAGCCATTATAATTCATGCGGTCAGACTGTTTCCATATGAGAATTTTTTAAATTTCAGTAAAAATCGATGTGAATTGAAACAAGTAAAAACGGAGTTAAGTTCGGCCAGGCCGAACTTTATATACCTTCCACCATGGATTGCATTCCACATGTCCGTCCAATTTCGTAGAAGTGCAGTATAATTACAGGAAAATGTTAATCTTTTTGTAATATAGTCAAACCAAAACAAATAATAATAATAAAAAATATATAAATAAATATAAAATTTTAGATATTTATATCGAAATAATACTTCAAGTAAATATAAGGCGGCATTCTTCAAGAAAGCTTAAATATCCTAAATATTGGGGTATAGTGGGTGCATTTTTAGCTATAGTCGTTTGGTTGGTTGTATTTCCATCCTATTTTAATTCCAAAAGTACACATTTTGAAAATCCATTATATCTCACGTACACATTGCAAGGTAATCTAACTTCATAATTATAACCATTTTTGCCTTAAAAGTAAAAATCTTTTCATTTTGCGAGTCTATGCAGTCAGAGGAATGCGTACACCGAATTCCATGATTCTAGCTGAGGCCATATACGGTTGGTACCATTTTCATCCCCTTTTCCCATTTTACCCCCCTTAAAAGTACGACTTCCGAAAATCTCTTTATTGTACGTGTCTACTCATTTTGGTACCATTTTTATCCCTCTGTTCGCATTGTATCCCTTAAAAGTACTAATTTGCAAAAATCTTTTATTTTTCGTGTATACACAGTCAGGGGAATGTATACTCCGAATTTCATGACTCTAGCAGCTGCCATTTGGTTGGTACAATTTTTCGGCCCTTTTCTATTTTACCCCCTAAAAGTACGAATTTCGAAAAATCCCTTTATTTTACGTGTCTACGCAATCAGAGGAATTAATACACCAAATTTCATTATTCTAGGTCCAGCTGTTTGGTTGGTACCGTTTTTATCCCTCTAATCCCATTTTACCCCATAATAGTACGGATTTGTTAAACACACTATCTATATATATAAAAGAGTTGCGTTACTGACTGACTTATCATTGACCAGCCCCCAGACCAAACGGCTGAAGGCAGGGTCATGAAATTTTCAGGGTAGTTCCCAAATATGACGTAGATTCGTACTTTTAGGGGATAAAATGGCCCAAAAAGGGATAAACATCGAACCTTCGTCCTGACTAAACGGCAGTAGCTATAAACATGAAATTCGGTGAGTTTCTTGCAATGACCATGCAGACGACCTACAAATAGGGATTTTTCGAAATTTGTACTTTTAAGGGACGAGCGGGACAAAAAGGGATAAAAATGGTACCAACTAAAGTATTACAGCTAGAAACGTGAAATTTGGTATGCCAATTCCTCTGACCATATAGAAACGAAGTAAAATTGGATTTTTCGAAATTTGTACTTTTAAGGGGCAAGCGAGACAAAAAGAAATAAAAATGGTACCAACTAAAGTATTACAGCTAGAAACGTGAAATTTGGTATGTAAATTCCTCTGACGATATAGAAACGAAGTAAAATTGGATTTTTCGAAATTTGTACTTTTAAGAGGCGAGCGGGACAAAAAGGAATACAAATGGTACCAACTAAAATATTACAGCTAGAATCGCGAAATTTGGTATGTAAATTCCTCTGACCATATAGAAATGAAGTAAAATAGATTTTTTCGAAATTTGTATTTTTAGGGGGCGAGAGGGATAAACATGGTACAACTAAAGTATTACAGCTAGAATCGTAAAAGTTGGTATGTAAATTCCTCTGACCATGTAGAAGCGCAGTATAATTGAATTGTTCGAAATTTGTACTTTTTAGGGGGTAGGCGGGACAAAAAGGGTTCCAATTTAAGAATTGCAGCTATAGTCGGGAAATTTGGAGTGTAAACTGTTTGTAAAGCGCAATCTAAATGGATTTTTTGAAATTTTCTTATAGGGGGTGAGCAACAAGGGATAAAAGTAGTACCAACTAAAGTATTGGAGCTATAGTCGTGAAATGTGGTGTGTAAGTTCCACTAACAACGAGAAGCGCAAATCTAAACGAATTTTTCTAAGATTGTACTTATAAACAATGAGCGGGATAATAATAGTACCAACTAAAATATTTCAGCTATAGTCGTGAAATTTTGTGTTTAAATTTCTCTGACAACGTAGACAACGTGTGTGAGTGCTAGCTAATAGGAGGTTTCCAAATTACTATTTTAGATTTATCTATATCCACCAAAAGAAAATTAAATAAATACTATCCAAAAACTAAGACGGATAAAATTATCAAATAACTGGCTTTTTCGCGTGCGAAGCAGCGGGTACTGCTAGTTATATTATATTATACATTCCTCTCAATTAGAGGAATGTACACACCGAATTTCGTGCTTCTAGATGTTGTCGTTTGGTATGTACCATTTATATCCCTTTTTCGCCCCATTTTACCCCCTAAAATAAGAATCACTTTATGGTGCACGATTTTGCTATAAGGGGAATGTACATACCAAATATCAAGCAAATATAGACAGACATATTCAAAAAACATACTTAAATACTCAGTTCTTTGCTAGCTTTCTTTCGGTTCGGTTGTAAGCACGCATAAAACAAAATATCAGTGTCGCAAAAACTGAAAGTGTCTCTATTCCAAAACGAGAAACATCAGAAATAAACAAAAAATATAAAATTTTCCCGTCAGCGATCTGGTTACCGTACGATGGTGAAGCCCCCGGGGGCGAAACCCGCGGCCCGCCGCGCTGTGAACCCCAAACATTTAAGTTCTAAAACAAAATCACGTCAAAAGTTATATTCACTTAACACCGAATTAACTGGAGCTACATGCTCAAATTTTAACAGATTTAGTTCGCTATCTGATCTTGAAGACATGGACGATACTACAGAGACAAACATCAAGTCTAATGTATCTAAACCCACCCGGAAACCTCCACCTATCGTTACAGATGCTCGTGTCCCGTTGAGGGAAATACAACATCTCATAGGCGATAATTGTGTTTATAAAAGAACATCAATCGGCACTAAAATTTTTCCTCAGTCCCAAGAAAAATATGAGTTTTGCATAAAAACCTTGAAAGAAGGATTGATCGAGTTTCACACATATAACGACAAAGCAAACAAGTTATACACGACTTTCTTATACGGTCTTCCGAGGTTAGATACTACCGTAATCATGGATGACCTTAAAACGTATAACCTCTCTCCAATAACAGTCACTGAGATTCAGACAAAGTATAGCAATCCAAATGACGCAGTGTATAAAGTCCAATTCGAACGAAAATCATTTAGTCCAAACCATTTAAAAAATATTAGATCGGTTTGCAATGTAATTATTACATGGAAAAAACACAATCCCAAAAAGTCGGATAGGCCTACTCAGTGCTGGAACTGTATGATGTATGGTCACGGTGGTGATCATTGCAGCCGTAAACCGGCATGTATGTCTTGTGCAAAGTCGCATTTGACCAGCGAATGTCCCTTTACAAAGGACAAGAAACAACTTGTAGTTTTCACTTGTTTTAACTGCAAACAAGCCGGTGAGGTAAGAACGGACCACTCTGCTAATGACGTTAGATGTCCACTGCGTCTGAAATATCTTGAAATTAGACAGAAAGTCACTTCTGGTCAAGCCAAGCGGGCCACGAATGTACGCCCCAGGCAAACAAATACACACGTGCATACAAACTACTCCCATCGCAATGCATCGGATTACCAAACCAACAACAACAACATTCAAACATATGCTGGCACGTTAAAAAATGCTAGTTCAGATCTTTTTAATATAGACGAACTATTTAACATTTTCGCCACGGCACTTGACGACCTAAGCAGATGCACCTCGAAAGTGCAACAAATACAAATAGTAATGTCCCTCCTTAAATATGCCTATGATTTTAAATAATGTGGAAACAATAAATGTCTTGCATTGGAATGCAAACGGCATCACATCTTATGCTCAATTAAAACAACTAGAGAATGTTTTAACAAAGAAAAATATACATATAGCAGGGCTAAATGAAACATTTTTTAAAGAACACCATAAGCCATTTTTTAATAACTACACGCTCTACAGGAACGATAGACAAGATGCAAATGGAGGTGGTGTAGCTATACTTGTTCGTAAAGGAATCCGCCACAGACTTCTACCTATTGTCAGTACAAGACTCATTGAAAATCTTTCAATAGAGATTAGCATTTTCCAAAGAAAAGTGGTAGTTACCACTGCATATTCTCCCAAATTTGCCCAATCCTTCATTAATGATATAAATGATCTCACTCCAGACAATATTGACTATATAGTACTGGGCGATCTAAATGCAAAACATACTTCCTGGAACTGTCGAACTAATAACTTAGCCGGAAACAGCCTTAATAATCTGCAACAGCAACGAAATTTCTTTATTTATTATCCGAATAATCACACCTTATATCCTCACCGCCAATCTAGCAGTCCCTCAACCGTCGACATAATTATAAGTAACGTGTCATTTTCAATGAATGTTACATCATTAGATTACGAACTTCCATCAGATCACCGGCCTATAATCTGTTCTATATTAGCACGAATACAGAAGGAAAACACCGCTAAATATTCGTACAAACATACGAATTGGAATTTATTCCGTGAATATATAGAACGTAGCATTGATTTCTCAGTAGAAAGCTACAGCACCTGCGTATCTATCGATAAGGAAATTGATAACTTCACTAAACTCCTACTTGCAGCAAGAAATGTATCAACGCCTGTTCACAATACTGATAAGTCCTTTTCATTACCACCTGATGTTTTGCACTTAATAGCTCAAAGAAAAATGTTCAAGAGAAAACAACTTCGTTCCCAAAATAGTTTTCATTATAACCTCTACAATCAGTACATCAAGTTTCTAAGTAAATACATAGACAAGAAAATTAACATCATCAGAAACAATAAATGGTCAAAGCTCCTTGAGAACATGAGACCCGGAGACAAACGTTTTTGGAAAATTAGTCGCTCGTTACGATGTAAAGGGAGAAGATCTATTCCTCATCTTAAGGTTGGTAATACCATATTAACTACTGATGCAGAAAAAGCTGAATTACTAGCAGATGTATTTAATAGATCGCACGAGCTTACAACAAATTATACGCACTCGATAGATCGCGAAGTAAATATCACGGTTTCATCTCTAAGATCCGGAGATCCCTTCACCGATGGGGTAGTCCTAATTACTACCCAAGAAATCTCATTTATACTTTCTCGGCTGAAAACTACGAAGGCTCCAGGTCTTGATGATATTCCAAATATTATTCTAAAAAAGCTCCCGGAAAAGGCGATTCAACTGCTGGTTCTTCTATTTAATAGTTGTATTCGGCTCAATTATTTCCCCAAGACATTTAGAAAGGCAAAAGTGGTTGCCATTGCCAAGCAAAACAAACCTCCTACTGAACCATCCAGCTACAGGCCAATCTGTCTTCTTAGCAACCTGGGAAAACTTTACGAAAAATTAGTTCTCACCAGAATTCTAAACTTCACCTCCGAATACAATATAATTTCTGAAAACCAGTTTGGGTTCAAAAAGGAGCACAATACAGTTCATCAAATTGGTCGTATTAAAAACAAAATAATTCGCAACAAAATGCAGAGAAAATCCACGGGCCTAATATTATTAGATATTGAAAAAGCCTTCGATACTGTGTGGCACAATGGGCTTCTATATAAAATGGTATCGGCTAATATGCCTAAATATTTATGCAAAATTATTTCGCAATATCTTGAAAATAGAGAGTATACAGTCAGTATAAATAAAATCTTGTCTTCTTTCAAAACTATCCACGCAGGACTCCCTCAAGGATCCATCTTATCTCCAACATTATACTCGATATATACATCGGATTTCAAACCTCCCGGAGGGATTGACACCGCCTATTATGCAGACGATACTGCCCTTATCTCGTCCAGCAAGTTGACATCAGCACTTCTGAAGAAAATGGAGATCAGCCTCAACAGCTGCTTCAAATATTACAAAAAGTGGAAAATTAAAATAAACAGTAACAAGACGCAGGCCATTATTTTTCCCTTTAATAAGTCACCTAAGAGAAATCCAAACCGGCCACTTAATTTCCACGGAAATAATGTAGCAGTTTTAAACGATGTAACTTATCTAGGCGTAACTCTGGACAAGAAACTTATATTTCGTAAACATATTGCATCAATTGGTCAAAAGGCTATAAAGGCATTCAGGGCATTATGGCCGTTTTTGAATCGGAGATCAACCCTCAGCTTAAGAAACAAAAATCTTATATATAAATGTGTAATTAGACCCATTTTATCCTACGCATCTCCTATTTGGCATAGCGCTGCTAAAACTCATTTGAAAACACTGCAAGTGATTCAAAATAAATGCCTTAAAATGATACATAAGAAACCCTGGCGATTTCCCACTTCACAACTGCATGATGAAACTGGATACCTGCTCATTTTAGACTTTATCAAGAAACTAAATGCTAATCATTTCCGAAAAGTTGCAAACTCGCATTATTGTAAAATACGCGAGAGTCTAGATTTGCATTATTAGAATTTAATAACAAAACAAGAATTTATTCAAACAGAAAATATTGTATTAATATAGATTATTCCCTAATAACCATATTTTAAACAATACTTTTCTCTATATATTTGTAAACCCCAATAAATCACGTATAGGTTTTTATATCCTTTTTTCCTATAATTAGATTAAAATGAAATTAACCTTATTTATGTATTATTACCGAGAACTCACTTGCTGAAATATCTTTATGATAAAATCTCATTATTGTTAATTATTAAGTATTAGATAAAACTATTATTTGGATTAATAATAATAAAACTTGAACATACTTAAATACTCTCAAATATTAGGGGTTATTATGGCTATTTTTAGTTATTATGAGGAAAAAAATTTTCCCTTTGGGCCGATTTCGCCCAGTTTCAATCCCAACCGATCTACGACTATAAGACGCATTTGTGGACATTTGGACGTCCAAGCTCCTTTCGCTTAGATGCTAGTGTGCTTTCAACAGACGGACGGACTTGACTAAATCGTCTTAGAATTTTATGACGAGCAAGAATATATATATATATATATATTTTAAGGGTCCCAGGTCGATATTTCAAGGTGTTACAAACGGAATGACAAAGTTAGTATACCCCAATCCTGGAGGTGGAGGGTATAAAAATTGTTCGGTGAACAAATCGCTTGAGAGGCTTACGAGTGCGCTAGTCTAGATTTCGCGGTGTCTGGGAAATTTTCCAAAGGAGTTACTCCATAACATATACATGATTAATAAATAGTATCACTTCGCGGGGTTTCATGCCTTTTCGCAGCACTGTGTAATCCTTTAGCAACCTCAAGCCATCTCAAAGCTAAACCAAAGTGTGTGAACGCACAAATACGAAGATTTCGATGTGAATCCCAGATGTTTTATATATAAACAAACTAAGTAAAGGACTGCGTAATCACTTGCCACATTTCAAAAATAAACCTTATAATATTTAACCACATCACAGAAGAAGAAGAAGAAAATGAGCCTATTTCTATTTGCATATTGCAGCCAAGGCAAGAACAAATAAAAATTGTTTCAGACAATTGTTTCCGTTAGTATTAAAGAAGTGTTCAAAGCAATATTGTGAAACTTTAATATGAATATAAGCAAAGAAAGAAAACTGCAAATGTGGATAGCAGTCGTGGCGATTTCGCTCCTTTTAATGGTCTGCGGCATTTACCGTATCATCCGGCATAGACATCATTTGCGTCATTTAAATTATAAAGTCCTAAAACATACCCAACTCCACGAAGCTAGTGTCGGTATGTAAATATAAAATAAGGATATGACATGAGTTTGGCTACTATTATCGCGAGTAATTTTGTTTATAGCGAGTGCACCTGAAGCTGAGATTGTCGCTATACACCTTTTGGCAGAAACTACTGCGAAATATGTGACACCTCAATGGGAGGAAACTACTCCGAAATATGTGACACCTAAAACTGTGGAAGCTCCTGCGAAATATGTGACAACTCAATCGGAGGAAGTGAAGAATTTGACGGTGCCAGGGGTTACGATTAAGGTTGCCCTAAACGCAGACTGCCTACATTGCCTCTGTATGACTGTCAGTGGCTGCAAACCGACCAAATGTTCCAAACATCGACCATGTGGAATCTATGAAATCTCCAAATATTATTGGACAGATGGTGGCAAGTTGACGACAACGGATAATTTATATGACTACAACGAAGAGGATGCAGAATATAGGGGTAAGTCAAGTGGTGTACAATTTCAATTACACAATCCAATAGCATTTTTGGAGCAGAATAGAGACTCCATAATTCTGAAAGCACATATTGAGTAGATCATTTTCTTTAGAATAAACTTATAGTCCAGCTGGTCTGAGTTTTCCTTGTACAGTGGGTCAGAAATTTTTTTTTTATTCTAAATGAAAGAATGTAAGTCAATATCTGAGAGAATTCTTATTGTCAGAGCTATATTGTGGAATTTTATGAGGAACATTTTTGTGGAAGATCTTAACACTCTGGCTCCACTCTATATGGGTCAATTTGACCATTTTTTCGAGAAAATCAAAAAATGTCATTTTAAAATGGACATGTAGGATTAAAATATTCTTCTACAGATTCTTATGCTCTTTGCGCTTTATTACCAAAATGACACGCTAACTTATAAAATATCACTACAATGCAAATATATTTGTGCTCAGAATAATAATTAATTATGAGGACTAATGTAAACTAGACAGGCTGTGAAAAGCGGCTACCCAGTAAAAAATTACTTCCGTACATCGCATCTCAAAATCCAAATCTGAATTTTTCAGCTTTTGGGGAACGTCTTTTAAATAACTTCCATAAAAGTCGATAATATTTTAATATCCCGCAACATTTCACGAATAGCATTTTCACAAGTGAATTTTTAGTATTTGGACACAGAGGTAAGATTGGCGCTTTGCACCCAGGTCTCGGGTTCGAATCGTGGCTCGGGGAAAAAAGCTTTTTGTGTGTTTTTATTACTTTTATAAATAAACAATGTTTAAATTTATCAACTTAAACATTTTTGCTTAAAAAATACAAATTTATTGTTTTATTCATTTTAAGTAATTATTAATACTACATAATATCAGTAATTTAAAATAAATAAGTTTCCTATTGTCAGTTCGAACGAACAAAATGATTTGCTTTAGTTATTCAGCACTCACAACAGAGGATAGCTGAGATGGTTAGAGTGCCGTAGTAGCAAGCAGAAGGTCGCTGTTCTACTCCCGGTAGCGGCGGATTTTTTAAAACAGAAATGGAAACCACTGAAAAAGTGGTTCTTTTGCAACACTTTAAACTAACTTTTAAGTCTTTAAAAATAAATGGCATCCCTCCTATGACAACTCCATGCTAAATGCATTGGTGAAGATACCAATATTCACTACTTCTGAATCACAAGATGAATATCTTTTTCACTTCTTCGGGTGTTCTCTTTTTGCTGAGTAGTGATGGAGTGATATCGAACAAAGTTTATAGATTTATTTTTATTGAAAAACTTTATTTTTTATTTCAAAAAATGTGAAAAATATTTTCTAGATAATAGATTAATTTCAAAGCATAAAGTGACATGAAAATTAGAATTAATGTGTTGTCATTTATTTTGGTTTAAGACCAAAGGTTGTGCTGAAGTCTTCAGCAGAACCCAAAATTAGCAAAAAGGCAAAGTGAGACCTTTATTGTTGCAGCTAAAAGTTGACTGCGCAGTTTCGATGGGCGCTACCCCATCTCGTCAGAACTTTCGCAACGAATGCATGTCTTTGACTTAAATCAGGGTTCATATTAGTACCAGCGGTCACATACTACAAATGAGAAGCGCTGATGAACAAAATATTCCACCGAACTAAGTCGACACACTAAAAACCTCACTTTGCCAATTCAATGTTGTGCACGTTCTCGCATCGCTCGCAACAATGCAAAGGTTGTTGTTGTACGATATGTCCCGTCTTCACTGTACCTCGTGTGTATTGTTGTTGTTTGTATGTATTGTTGGTCTGTTATGTTGTATGTGTTGTCATTTATTTTGGTTTAAGACCAAAGGTCTGGTTTAAGACCAAAGGCTGAAGTCTTCAGCACAACCCAAAATTAGCAAAAAGGCAAAGTGAGCGAGCACATGCATAATATTGAATTGGCAAAGTGAGATGTTGAAAATTCAATAACTTTTGTTCTAGTTGACATTGTTGAGTTCTGTAAAAAATCAAAATTAGACAAGGGCGCAAATATTTTTTTTAAGATATTAAATCGGATATATTTTAGAAATCGGCCTAAAGTTGACTGCCATTCGAATTTTTCGATTTTAAAGAAAATTTAATTTTTTATTTTGTGTGTTTATGTTTTTTTTAACATATTTTTACGTCTTAACATATTTTTAGGTATTTATAATGCGAAGAAACAATTTTAATTTTTTGCATTACAGATTTTCACGTTTTTCAGATTTTGAAAATTGAAAAAAAAACGCGTCATTTATTTTTTGACTTTGTCGAACTGTTTCTCATACATTTTAAGAGATTTTGCACTCAGCTCTTTTTTATTTAAAATTGTGGTTTCTTAGCTTTGTTATGACGTCAAAGCTATGTTTGTGCCAAATATAGTTTGTTTGTAATAAATATTTTAAAAAATATCCTTTTTGAACAAATGTCTGACATCCACATCAGAACATATTTAAGCCGGCAACGCTGGAAACCTTTACACTGCGCAGCCGGGTTTGAGTAACCCAGGATTCTTACTCTACGTAGACATCTTTGGATATACCCCGAGGGAGAAAATTTTTAAGCACGATACATGAAACCTTTACTCTGTTTATCTGACTTTGTATATCATTTTTAATTTGGTAGATTTTGCATTTATTTTTGAGCATAATTTCATAACTTTAAAAGTTTATGATGTTATTCCTTTTCTGAAAATTATGTCCGAACATTTATTGGGGCTGTTATTCTTTAAGCCGGGATAACGATAACAAAAACGTAATTAGAGTTAATGTTTTACTCAAAATAAAAAAATATATATTTGTTGTTTGTATGTATTGTTGGTCTGTTATGTTGTATGTGTTGTCATTTATTTTGGTTTAAGACCAAAGGTTATGCTGAAGTCTTCAGCAGAACCCAAAATTAGCAAAAAGGCAAAGTGAGACCTTTATTGTTGCAGCTAAAAGTTGCATCTGACGAGATGGGGTAGCGCCCATCGAAACTGCGCAGTCAACTTTTAGCTGCAACAATAAAGGTCTCACTTTGCCTTTTTGCTAATTTTGGGTTCTGCTGAAGACTTCAGCACAACCTTTGGTCTTAAACCAAAATAAATGACAACCAGAAACCACAATTTTTAATAAAACAAATTCGAGTGCAAAATCTCTTAAAATGTGAGAGTAACTTCAACGATGGCGAAACAAAAAATTAGGGTTTTTTCAAAATCTGAAAAATGTGAAAATCTATAATACAAAAAAAAAATAAAATTTTTCTATGCATCATGAACAACTACATGGAGTATTGTTAAAAAATCATAAAAACAAAAATTGTACTTTTCTCTATATTCCGAAAAGTAGTCAACTTTGGGCTAATTTCTAAAATATATCCGATTGCCCGATTTTATATGTTAATATCTCAAACTAATCCTTGGGCCCTTATCTAATTTCAGTTTTTTACGGAACTCAAAAATGTATATTCGAACAAAAGTTATTGAATTTTGGCCTATGGAGTTTGATTCTGAACCTCTGTGCCTCACTAGTAGTAATGCAAAGTGCACCATGATTTTCGGTGTTTACCGAGCAACAATTTTTGGAAGTTTACTCTTACGCTTGTACTCTAATATTTTTATGATATTTATTAGCTTAACAATAAATAACATTCTTTATTAATTACCATTAATTGTTAATTACTAATATTACTGCCGTTTTCAGAAACCTCGCCTTAGCTTGCAAGAAAACGAATGTTTTCAAATTCGGACCCACAAACCTCAGCTCCAGCTAACCACACTGGGCACAACTGCTAGACATAAAGTGCATCTGTATGAAATTTCATACAAATCGAACCAGCCATAGGAATGTTCTTTAATTTAAATGCTATACAAGACAATTTAAAAACTTTACTGAAAACAACTTTTCGCAACATTTATGCAGTAATTCATTTATATTATTATTTGATCATCAAAATGCCACATTCCTCAATAATCCTGTATTTATATAAGCCCACCCACACGCGATTGACATCGCATACACACGCATATGCTTATTTATAAAATGTAAAGCCTTATTATTATTATTTTTGTAACCAACCATGTCCTTTTGGTTTTTCCACATAATTTAATGTCATCATTATTCGATTTTCCAGATTATCTGCGATGTGTCAACAATGAGCAGTGCGCCAAGGAAACCGTGAACGGCTACATGCAACTGTATCAGAGAGACTGTAACGATGATGGCGTAATCGACTGCCGGGATTATATAGCTCTGCATTTGCTCGGCCCGTCTGGTTGCAGGAGCAAACAGTTAACGGCCTATCATAAACTACGCATGAACTCCTGTTTGAATTGAACACAAAGTGTAGGCGGAAAATTTAAATATTCAACTTAATAGGATTACAATTTACAGCCTTCGGAGAGTGGTCATGACATTTTAATTATTGCCAGTAAAACTATTAACTTTCGAATAAACGAATAAATCATGTGCAATTATAGTCCATGAATTATTTAAGTACTTCAATGCAACAGTTGTGTGTTCGCTCGGTTAGGGGTGGGGAGGTGGTAGTGGTGGTGGCAATGTGGCTGTTCATTTTGTATTTAATTAAGTTTGTATTCATTATTAAATTGTCGTGTATACATTGAAAAATGATAATTGTATATGAGAAATATTGCCGGAAACATGATTGAATTGGGGCAGTTTTTCTTTACAAACAAAGTTTCTCAAAAATATTCAGCGTGTAAGAATTTTCATATGACAATCATACATTTAATTTGATTTAAAAAAAAAATTTATGTTGAAATGGAATATATTGGCAATCACCAAAAAACAAATACGACGGCGGTTTAGGAATCTATTTCGTTTGTAAAATTTTATTTTATTTTAAACATGGCCTCCTTATACAGGGTTTTCCAACAGGAGGTGTTAGGTTGGTATTCAAAGAAAAATGCAATTTTTTGAGATAAATGATCGGATGTTTATTTCATAATAAATAACCAAATCGCAAAGTGGCTGTTCTATGTCCTCGATAGCCTCACGAATTCTATTTGTGAGGCCTTGAATCGACTCTGGGCTGTTGGCGTAGACCTTATCTTTCACGTGACCCCAAAGGAAGAAGTCGCAAGGTGTTAAATCACAAGATCTCGGTGGCCAATTGTGATCACCTCTTCGAGAGATAACACGGTCCGGAAACTTTTCCCGTAAAAGAGCAATGGTTTCGTTGCTTGTGTGGCACGTAGCTCCGTCTTGTTGAAAGTAAACGTTGTCCAGATCAATACCATCCAACTCCGACCATAAAAAATCATTAATCATCTCTCGATAGCGCAATCCATTCACCGTAACTGTTGATCCTAACTCATTTTCGAAAAAGTAAGGTCCAATGACCCCGCCCTCACCAAACAGTCACACGATGAGGATGGAGAGGCTTCTCAACAATAACTCTCGGGTTTTCCGAGCCCCAGATGCGACAATTTTGCTTGTTGACGTAGCCGCCGAGGTGGAAATGGGCCTCATCAGTCAATATGATTTATTTTTGTAGTGAATTTTAATAATATCCATTTTGAAGCGTGTATCGTTCCATTTTTAGTAATGGCATAGTTTCTACTTGTCAAATGTCAAAGAATAAAAGCTTAAAAAGTGACACCTACCGAAATACCGGGTGATTCAAAATAACACCCCTGTAGCTCAATGCACTTAGTCCATAATTTTGCCCTTGTATTAGCAGTGCTCACTACTTCGCACGCAGAAAATCTAGTTATCAGCTTTAACCATCGTTGTTTCTAGATAGTATTTATTGAATTATCTTTTGGTGAATATAGATAAATCTATAATAATAATAATTTTGGAAACTTCCTATTAGATAGCACTCTTACACAGTCAAAGGAATGTGCTTGTCGAATTGCACTATATTAGCTGAACTCCATGTATCGCATGTATCGTTTTTATCATTTTCTACCCGGTTTCGACCAAAAAATTACAACCGCAGAGCCTTCTATATCCTCGACATCATGTTTCTAATCGCAGCGACCACTTTATAACTTTTTGCACCTCTTTCCCAAAAAATACACATTTTCAATATAAAATCATTATAGGTAACATGGGTTTTTGCTTCCCCTAACAACATGTACTTTATTTGGTACCATGTTTATCCCGTGTCGTCCAGCATCATCCTTATAAGTATAAATTTTGTTCCGCGTTTATGTAAAATTTTATCCCTTTTTGTCCCGCGCGCACCTTAAAAGTACAAATTTCGCAAAATCCATTCAGATTGCGCTTCTACGTTGCCAGAGGAATTTATACACCAATTTCATGATACCATTTTTGTCTCGCTCACGCCCTAGAAAATACAAATTTCGAAAAAATCCATTTAGATTGCTCTTCTACGTTGTCAGATAAATTTACATACCAAATTTCACGACTAGCTGAAATACTTAATTGGTACCATTTTTTCCTTTTTGTCACGCTCGCCCCTTAAAAGTACAACTTTCGAAAAATGCATTTCGATTTGCGCTCGTACATTGTCAGAGGATTGTACACACCACATTTCACGACTTTAGCTGCAATACTTAAATTGGTACCATTTTAATCCCTTTTTGTCCCTCTCAACCCCTAGAAAATACAAATTTCGAAAAAATCCATTTAGATTGCGCTACAACGTTGTCAGAGGAATTTACATATCAAATTTCAGGACTAGCTGCAATACTTAAAGTGGTACCATTGTCATCCCTTTTTCTCCCGCGCAACCCTTAAAAGTACAAATTTCTATTTAGATTTGCT
Source organism: Polietes domitor (assembly GCA_947397865.1). Classification (NCBI taxonomy): domain Eukaryota; kingdom Metazoa; phylum Arthropoda; class Insecta; order Diptera; family Muscidae; genus Polietes; species Polietes domitor. Next base: position 39,297,353 of record OX377621.1, read on the forward strand.
GTAATACGTTGTCAATACCAAATTTCACGATTCTAGCTGTACCAGTTGGTACCATTTTTATCGCTTTTTGTCCCGCTCGCCCCTTAACATTACAAATTTCGAAAAATCCAATTTTAGTTCGATTCTATATGGTCAGAGGAATTTACAAACCAAAATTCGCAACTAGCTTCAGTACTTAAATTGGTACCATTTTTATCCCTTTTTGTCCTGGTCGTGAAATCCATTTATGTAGCAAGTCTACGTTGTCAGAGAAATGTAAATATCGATTTGATGTTTCTAAGTACTGACGTTTAGCCAGGACGAAGGGTAGGTGTTCATCCTTTTTTGTCCCATTCCCCCCCCCCCCCCCCTAAAAGTATGAAATTCGTAAAACCTCCACTCGGATGTCATATCATATTTGGGAACTATCCTGAAAATTTGATGAGCCTGGCTTCAGCCGTTTGATCTGGGTGCTGATCAATGATAAGTCAGTCAGTAAAGCAATTCTTTTATATACAGGGTGGTTAAATTGTAAGGGCCGATGTTGAATGTGAACCACGCCTAAACGTCAAGTTTTTTTCTGCATTTCATTTGACATTTCTCAATTTCAGACTAACTCAATTTGAACCATGGAAAGGAACACAATCGAGCAACACGTTAAAGTTATTCAGGCTTATTATGAAAATGGGCGTTCAAATCAAAATGCATATCGAAGAAAATCATCTTCAGTGATGGGGCACATTTTTACCTCAGTGGATTCGTCAATAAACAATGGCTCTTTTGCACGACAAATTCAATGGCCGTGTTATCTCACGTGATGGCGATGTCATTTGGTCGCCAAGATCATGTGATTTGACACCGATGGATTTCTTTCTTTGGGGCCAGCAACAATTTAGGAGCTAAAGGATGAGATAATTCGGCACATTAACGGCATAGAACCTCAATTATGCGTCAGCGTCATCAAAATTTGGACCATCGGATGGAGATGTGCCGCCTAGTTCGCCATTTGGCCGATTGAACTATACCAATATTATTATAATTAAAAAAATAAAATAATTTCCTAAATAATTTGTGTTTTATTCAAAATCAACATCGGGCCTTAAAATTTAACCACCCTTTATAAAGATTACAACTTCTCAAATCTTTCATTGGGTTGTATCCAATTGGCCCACATAGTTATTTAAAATCAAATCAATGAAAGAGCGTGAAATTCGATAGCTCAAAGCACTTAGTCCACAAGTTTATCAACTTCTTCGTACAACTTCTCAAATCACCCATTCGACTATAAAATCAACAGAACCAGTGTGAAATTCGATATTCATAAAGCCTTTCCAAGCCACTGTACCTTGCTAATAATTGTCAAATATATGTACACTATGTATTCACTTGTTCCTGTAACTGTGTGTGTTTCGCTTTTATGTGCAATCATTCCACTCTTTCATTGATTTAATATTTTATTTTATGTGACCACACACGTCGTCGCCATGTGTTTACTTGGAATCCAATAAAATCCAAAGGTGAAATTTTATGGCCAACGCAAGGCTTTGATATTCCACAGGCCGGAAATGGCCATTGGAGCTTTGGCAGGCAAGCAACTAACCGGAATGGCAAAACGATAAAGATGAAATTATATTTGGACAATTGAAAGAGAATAAATGAAATGAAAAGAAAATTCAATAAGCCTGATATGGTTTCTTTTTAATGCTGCACACATTGCTACAAAGGCTCTTAAAGGACACAGGTTAAATGGTAAATATTAATAATTTAATGCGGTGATTCTCTAAACACAGTATCTTTATATTGATAAGCTTATAGTGAAGTGGGTGAATAAGAATGATTAGGTGGTAGTGATATGCTGAAATTTCTAGGATTCCTGGTAAATATTTAAATATTTACAAGCTTAGACTTCGTACAAGTGGCATATATTTTGTTTATTAAAATACTTTCGAAATTGAAATCGACCATTAAAATTCTTAGGAAATAGAATAGTGTTGCTCATATATGTAAATGGATGTTTAAATTAATAGAACATGGAATTCTCTTCAGAAGTAATTATTAATTAAAATATTGTTACATATTGCTAAAAAGGCTCGAAAAGGACACAGGTTAAATGGTAAATATTAATAATTTAATGCGGTGATTCTCTAAACACAGTATCTTTATATTGATAAGCTATTGTGAAGAGAGGGAAAAACATTGATTAGAAGGTAGTTATTTGCTGAAAAGTTCTAGGATTCATGGTAAATATTAAAATATTTTCTAGTTTGTTTTGCATTATTTTACTGAACTTTGTACATTTCACACACATTTGTCAATTGAAATACTTTGGAACTAAAATATTATTAAAATTCTTAGGAAATAGAATAGTGCTACTCATAGATTTTTATACACTCCACTATAGGATGGAGTGGGTATTCATCGGGGACCCCATAAAGTTAACATATTCTGGGTCGTGGTAAAATTCTAAGACGATGTCCGTCTGTCTGTTGGAATCACGCTAGCTTGCAAACGAAGTCATCTAGAAGCTTCAAATTTTCAATATATGCGTCGAATGGTTCTGGCGACTTAGAGCGGGAGCCAAAAAGTAATTTTTCACAATGGGACAAAACAACACATTAAAGCTAACAATATTTGCATAGACTTGCGAATATCCAGTTATATTTGGAAATTCGCCCTTTTAATGTAAAGGGTGATTTTTTAAAAGCTATAGGAAAGTTATTAAAAAAACACATAAAATTCAGAAAAATGCATGAAACCTTTATTTGAATCGATAGTACAAAGGGATAAAAATAGTACAAACTAAACTGCTACAGCTACAACGATGAAATGCTGTTTGTACATCCCTCTAATTGCGTAGACGCGTAAAATAAAGAGAGTTTAGAAACTCATACTCTTAAGGGGGTAAAATAGGAAAAAGGGGATAAAAATGGTGCCATCCAAATGGCCGCAGGTAGAATCATGGAATTCGGTGTATACATTCCTCTGACTGCATGGACACGCAAAATAAAAAGATTTTTCCAAATTCGTACTTTTTTACTTTTACGGCAAAAATTGGTCGAATCATGAAGTTGGGATATTTTGCACTATGTACGTGAGATAATAGATTTTCAAAATTTGTACTTTTGAAATTAAAGTATAGGGTCCGCCAAAAAACTTTTTTGAAAATGCTATAAAAAACTACTGAATATTTTCTCAGATTTATTTTTTATTTGAAAGTACAATCCTTCCGGTTAATAATGGAAAATAATTTCATTCAAATGGCTGATGAGGGCACCCCACAAATAATAGTCCAACGATTGAATAGTTGAAAAAAAAAAAGTTAGATGGCGGACCCTATAGAATGGAAATACAACCAACTGTAGCACCCACTACCTACCAATATTTGTGGTATTTAAGCTTTTTTGAAAATATAAATATAAAAATATTTATTTTTTAATTTGACTTGAAATTTTATTTTGATATGTAAACGTATTGGTAGTTTTGCCTTATAAGCGTGGTTTGAAAATAATAAAAATATTGTATTTATTTCTAAAATTATTTTTTCAATATTTTTATTTGTTTGGCTATATTAATAAAATTTATATTTTCCTGTAATGTTACTGTACTTCTACGAAAACCGACAGCCTCTGTGGAATGCAATCCACGGTGGCAGAGATACAAGCCGACCGATTTCATCGACTCATATCGACTTCTCAGTCATATCATAACTCAGTCAAATCTTACTAGCAAAACAGACAACCCACTTAAAATTACAAAAGAAAATATGAATGTTGACTTAGAGAACCTACTGCTGTGAAATATATTGATCTTTCTTTGAATTTGGTATCCCACTATATGATGACGGCTATAGAAAATTGAATGATTGTATTTTGATTTGAAAGTCGAATTTATATAAGTCAATTCCAGTACGTGTGGCCATGTGTTCCTATAAATAACAATGAACAACAGCTCTTCTATTGTGCTTCTTTAGTGTGTCAAAGTAGGTAGAGTATTATTATTCTTTGGAAGGATTATGATATTCAAGCCTCACATGAAAAGCTGTAATTACAAAAATATTTATTAAATTCATCCACATTATAAATTTTGGGAATGGATTTACAATTTTTAAATAAAATCAGATACGTAATAAACGTTCAATATATAGTGGAACTACCCGTAACTCGGCTTGTAACTCTGTACGGTGGAGGGTATATAAAGTTCGGCCCGACAGAACTTAACGCCTTTTTTACTTGCTGTGAAGATAAAAAATCTGTTTGTGCCACATATAGTAACAAATATTAAAAAATACAATTTTTAATTTGAATTGGGGTATTCTCCTGGCTCAAAGCCATTTTGCTTCTATATTTTATAGAATGCATTTTGTTTACAAAAGACATTTATTATTTGGCTGTACACTACCACTATCACGATTTTTACCATGTGAAAGGCTTCGGTGGCTTCGCATAACTTTTTTCCTTCCGATGATATTTAGATATTTAGAACAACTAAAGAGTTTCTAAAAGTCATTAAAATTATAAAAAATAAATGCCTAGTATATATGTTAGATATGTAATTCAACTTATTGCAATACCAAATCAATTACAAATAAATCATTTTTAGAAGTTAGAAATCCACACAAATATTAATTAAATCTTAATCCATTTTACACTTGACACAGTTGCAAATTTTATGCATAGCGTACGTGGTACTATATATCCAAGATTAAAATTTTCTCATAAGAAGCATGTAATGCCTCTGTAAAAAGTTGTTTTTATTTTTTTTAATTTTCCAGAGATTTATTTGTGCAGACTACATGACAATAAAAAGTTTGTTGACCTTAGCACAAAAATTAAACTCATGTCATTAGATTTACATGCATTCCAGGCAATTACATTTCGCAATTCGTTATGACTTGCACGCTCCTACTTTTGACAAATACTTTATTCTTGGCAATTTAGTCTTACACAGACATGTGTATGTATGTATGTAGAGCACAAGTTTGTCTTCGCATATATGGTGGTGGCATGCAACTAGCAAACGCTTTTACTTATAGATTACACCGTTTCCTAGACAGGGCCATAACTTCTACATGTATCCACAAATCGTTTTTATATATACACTGTTTTCTGCGCTAGAATGTTAGCTATCCGAAAACAGAACAAAATAATTTTAGGATTTTTTTATTTAAAAAAAAAAATCGAATTTTTGGGATGTTAAGCCTAAACCACTTTATCTAAGTGACAGTGAAATTCATAACATTTGTAGTCATCATAATTAGCGTTTTATACCCTCCACCTCCAGGATGGGGTTATACTAACTTTATAACACCTTGAAATATCGACCTGCGACCCTATAAAGTATATATATTCTTGATCGTGATAAAATTCTAAGACGATCTAGCCATGTTCGTCCGTCCGTCAGCACGCTAGCATCTAAATGAAAGGAGCTAGGATGTCAAAATTTTCCATAAATGCGTCTTATAGTCGTAGATCGGTTGGGATTGAAACTGGGCGAAATCGGCCCAAAGGGAAAATTTTTTCCCTCACAAGGACTAAAAATACCCATAATAACCCCTAATATTTTAGAGTATTTATGCATATTTTTTCAATATGTCTGCTTGTACCTACTTGATATAGGTTATGCGCATTCCTCCTATAACAAAAACGTGAACCATAAAGTGATTTTATTCGTAGGGGGTGAAATGGGACCAAAGGGGATAAAAATGGTACATATTAAACGATAGAAACACGAAATTGGGTGTGTACATTATTCTAATTGAGTAGATAGATAACATAAAATATTTTTTTCCAAATTCGTACTTTTAAGGGGTAAAAAGAGGTATAACAAGTAAGAAGGCGTTAAGTTCGGCCGGGCCGAATCTTATATACCCTCCACCACGGAGTGCATTCCATAGTATTACCAGCAGATTAAAGGAAGTCGACTTTACATAGAAGCACAGTACCATATTATGAAAATTGTGATATTTTTATGCACATTACTATATTTGTTTACTATTTCAAACTATAATAAATACTTATGCGTACTGTTTAAATTCGACTACTATATATAAATAAAATGCTGAAGTTGTGAAAGTGAACATGCCTAAATATTAGGCGATTGTCAGTCACCATTAGAAAGAAGCATTTCCAGATACAGACAAAGTGATAAGAAAAGTATAAATTTTAAAGATATCCCCATTCGCCCCATTCTCCGCCCAAATGTACAAATTTCGGAAAAACCCTTTTTCGAGTCTTCATTGTGAGAATGTATACACCGAATTACATGATTTCAACTTCAGCGGTTTGGTAGGTTCCATTGTTATCCCTCTTTTTAATTATATCCCTTAAAAGTACGAATTTCGAAATTTTTTTTTACGTGTCTATGCAATTAGAGGGATGTACACACCGAATTTCATGATTCTAGCTGTTGTCGTATCATTGGTACCATATTTTATCCCTTTTTGTCCCATTTTGTCCGCTAAAACTTTTATTTTCTTTGTGGTGCTTCCAAACTACAAGAGGAATGTCCGCAGTAAATTTCAAATGTATGAAAATAAGAAATTTAATTAATAAGCCAAGGCTACCAATATTTGTATACTATATATATATATATATATAAAGGATATAATACTTCAATTCATAAAGTAAATATAAGGGAGCAATCATAAATACCCTAAATATTGGGGTATAGAGAGTGTACTTTCGTGTACAGTCGTTTGGTTGGCTGTATTTCCATCCTATTTTAATTTCAAAAGTATAAATTTTGAAAATACTTATCTCACACATACGCAGTATAAGACAATTTCATGATTCTATCATTTTTTGTCGTAAAAGCAACAAAATAAAGTACGAACTTGGAAAAAACTATTTGACGTGGCTATGCAGTCAGAGGAATGTATACACCGAATTCTAGGATTCTATCAGCGGCAATTTTGTTGGTACCATTTTTATCCCCTTTTTCCAATTTTGCCCCCTCAAGAGTACGACTATCTCTTTATTTTACGTATCTACACAATTAGAGGGACGTACTTACTGAATTTCATCATTCTACCTGTATTTGTTTAGTTGGTACTATTTTTATCCCCTGTAGCCATTGTATCCATTGAAAGTACGAATTTGGAAAAAGCGTTTTATTTTTCGTGTCTACGCAGTCAGAGGAATGTATACTCCGAATTTCATGATTCTAGCTGCTGTCATTTGGTAGGTACTATTTTTATCCCCTTTTTCCATTTGAACCCCAAAAAGTACGAATTTTGGAAAGTTCTTTTATTTTACGTGTCTACGCAATCAGAGGAATGTATATATCGAATTTCATTATTCTAGGTGTAGTCGTTAGGTTGGTACTATTTTTATCCCTCTATCCCCATTTAACCCCTTAAAAGTACGAATTTAGAAAAATACTTTTATATTATGTATCTACTCTATTAGAGGAATGTACACGCCAAATTTCGTGTTTCTATCTGTTGTCGTTTGATAGGTACCATTTTTATCCCTTTTTGACCCATTTCGCCCCCTACAAATAAAAATCACTCTATGGTGCCCTTTTATGCTATAGAGGGAATGCGCATTGCAAATATCAACTAAATACAAGCCAATATGTTCAAAAAAACATGCTGAAATACTCTAAATATTAGGGGTATTTTCAGTCCTTGTGAGGGAAAAATTTTTCCCTCTGGGCCGATTTCGTCCACTTTCAATCCCAACCGATCTACAACCATAAGACACATTTAGGAAAAATTTGAACCTCCTAGCTCATTTCGTTCCGCCGCTATCGTGCTTTCAACAGACAGACAGACAGACAGACAGACAGACAGACAGACGGACAGACGGACATGGCTATATCGTCTTAGAATTTTACCACGACCCAGAATATATATACTTTATGGGGTCTCCGATGAATATTTCAAGGTGTTACAAACGGAATGACAAAGTGAATATACCCCCATCCTGGAGGTGGAGGGTATAAAAATGGTACCAATCTAATGGCTCCAGCTAGAATAATGAAATTCGGTGTATAAAGTCTTCTGATTGCGTAGACACGTAAAATAGACGGATTTTTCGAAATTCGTACTCTTTGGGGTTAAATTGGAAAGAGGGGATAAAAATAGTACTAACCAAATGACCGCAGCTGGAGTCATGAAATTCGAAGTATACATTCCTCTGAATGCGCAGATATGGTTAATAAAATAATAAAATATTTTTTTTTTCAAATGTGTACTATCAAGGGATACAATGAGTACAGAGGGATAAAAATAGTACCAACTGAACGACCTCTAATTCTAAAATAATAAAAGACTTTTTTTCAAATTTGTACTCTCAAGAGATACAATGGGTACAGAGGGATAAAAATAGTACCAACTGAACGACTACAGCCACAATGATGAAATTTGGTATGTATATCCCTTTAATTGCGTAGATACGTAAAATAAAGAGATTATAGAAAGTGGTAACCTTAAAGGGGTAAAATAAGAAAAAGGGGATAAAAATGGTACCAACCAAATGGCCGCAGCTAGAATTCCTCTGACTGCATAGACACGCAAAATAAAAAGATTTTGTCCAAATTAGTACTTTTTACTTTCACGGAAAAAAAAATGGTTGAATCATGAAGTTAGGTTATTTTGCACTTTTGGGATTAAAATAGAATGGAAATACAACCAACTGTAGCACCCACTATCTACCAATATTTATGGTATTTAAGCTTTTTGAAAATATAAAAAAGGGTGATTTTTTAAAAGCTTTTCAAAAAAACACATAAAATTCAGAAAAATGCATGAAATATTTTTTTGAATCGATAGTACGGTCCATATAATTTAATGTTTGAAGATTATTTCATGCAAATGTTTACCTTGACTGCACCTCAAATGGTCCATCTGCTTAGTCCAATTTTGGCATTTCCACGTTTTTGAGTAACACAGGCCCAATTGCTGCGAACGGCGACGAATCAATAATCGATGGTCATCATTAACAGTGGCCCATACAGCTGCGATATTTTCTTCAGTTCGCACTCTACGTAAGCGTGTTGGTGGTTTAATGTCCAACAATGTAAATTTGGTGCGAAATTTAGTCACAATAGCCCGAATAGCCGCTTCAGTGGGTCGATTAAACTGACCATAAAATGGAAGCGCGCGATGAACTTGCTTAACAGAGCACGCATTTTATTAATAAAATTCAATAATTTGCAAGCGTTGTTCGTTTGTAAGACGATTCATGGTTAAATTATAGACCAAACTGAAGATGTTTGACAGTGAAACAAAACACAAAACGTGCGTCAGCTGTTTAAACCAGTGTTGCCAAAAAGATAATAGCTAAAAAATCACCCTTTATAAGTATATTTATTTTTTGAATTGGCTATTATTTCGATATATAAACGTATTGGTTGCATTGCCTTATAAGCGTGGTTTGAAATAATTAAAATATTATGTTTATTTATAAAATTATTTTTTTTAAATATTTGTATTTGTTTTGGTTTGCCTATATTAAAAATATATATATTTTCCTGTAATATTATTGCACTTCTACGAAAATCGACAGCCTCAGTAGAATGCAAACCATAGTGGAGGGTATATAAAGTTCAGCCCGACCGAACTTATCGCCGTTTTTACTTGTTTTTGAACATATAAGCGGATATAATCGGACGTATATTTCCAGAGTGAGAGTACAAAATGTACCTTCGGCGAAAATTGGAATTTAAGTAAAAAAAAAAACTAAAAAAATAGCCCATCGGCAAAATTTTGGTTCCACACTTTTTACAGCAGGAAAAATCCTTCACCTGAAATGGTGTACATCACAGGTAAAGTTTGAAGGTGTTCACTTATCACAAACAGTTGAACTAAAGCGAACACACAGAAAGTATAAAAAAGAAGAACAAAAGAACAAAACGCAAAAATATGCTCATAGTTGAAATGAATAGAATATTCTAGTCACGCAAAATAAATTAAGGCAACTTTGTCTATTTAATGACTATATTTTTGCACTTAAAAGTCATTTTGGGACTGCAGACAAAACGAATGCCGCTACAACTCGTAGTCTCCATCGTGGTGGTGCTTGCTAGCAACCCGACGGGAGTCATATCCTTTTTTGCCAGAAGGATATTCGTTTTCTTATTTTTTGAAATTAAGCACATGATGATGATGACGACGATGACTACTCCGACAATGACAGCCACGTCGATGCCAAAGCCAATGACAATGGCAAGGGTAATATTGTTGCTGATGATGGTGATGAGCAGGATGAGGCAGATGGTGCGCTGTTGCCCGTCGACAATGCCAAACCTCGAAACGTGTTCGAACGCTAGTTTGGGGAATTGAAATGAAAGTGGTGAAGTTAAACAAAAGCGGCAAATAAATGAAAATGAGCAATTTGTACAACAACCGCTGCGGAAGGTAATGTGCTCGGTGCAGAATTAAAAAATAAACGAAATTTTGCTTCACAAATGTTGAGTGTATCGAAAATTACATTAATTTACATTAAATATTCGACGTGAATATTTTTTCAAAAACAAATAGCTATAATGAAATGCTTGGGGAAATGTATCGCATGAAATATGCTTTATAGACTGTTAGCGATATTCTTCTAAAAGGAGTTAGATTACCGTGGGGAAAATGCTGCCATTTTTTTAGCGTTTAGTTACAAAAGAAATCGAAAGTTTTGAATTGTGAAAACCACCAGGGCCGCATAAGATGAAATTGTGCTCAAAAAAATAAACATGGTTATTTTATAAAGTGTGCACAAACAGAGCCATAATTATGCACAACTTTAAACTTGTGGTTAATTTTACAGCAAAGCTATATTTGAACTATTATATGAGGCAGAGAGAGCAAAAAATGATGTTTGAAGCCAATCAGATAAGCAAGAGCAATGAGTGAAAATGAGAAATATATCTTTTTAGAGTAAATACGGAGTATAAAACCTCTGGAAGCAAAAATGAATCAGAAGTTTATAAGAGAAAAAAAAAGCAAATGCCAATTCAGTTCTACATCGATATCGCAAATTTCTGTGAAAATTTTAAATTTGCATTCAAAATTACAAATCTAGAATGTAATTCGAGCATCATGTTAATACCGCCCAATACAAATCTTTATGACTCGAGCATTTATTTGCAGCACGAATCGAAGATTACAACCATGTTGTTACAGTATATAACACGTTCTGATGTAGCTTGGAGCTCTAAACTCGTAAATTGATATTTTATTTTTTACTAACAATACCCGCTGCTTCGCATGCGGAAAAGCCGTCTCTGTTTTTGGTTAGTATTTATTTAATTTTCTTTTGGTGGATATAGATAAATCTAAAATAGTAATTTGGAAACCTCCTATCAGCTACCACTCACACACAGTCAAAGGAATGTGCTTGTCGATATGCACTATTTTAGCTGAACTACTTCGTATGTATAATTTTTATAATTTTCTACCAAGTTATGAACAAAAGATTACAACCATTTATATCCTCGATCTCATGTTTCTATATTCAGCCATCCAGTTTATAACTTTTTGCATCTCTTTCCCAAAAGTACACATTATGAAAAATCACTATAGGTAACATGTGTTTTTGCTTCCCCTAAAAATATGTACTTTATTTGGTAACACATTTATTCCTTGTTGTCCCGTATCCCCCTTTTAAGTACAAATTTTGAAATATCCATTTACGTTCCGTGTTTCCGTAATTCCGCGCACCCCTTAAAAGTAAAAATTTCGAAAAATCAAACTACTGCGCTTCTATATGGTCAGAGGAATTTACACACTATATTTCACGATTCTAGCTGTAATACTAAAGTTGGTACCAGTTTTATCCCTTTTTGTCCCGCTCGCACCTTAAAAGTACAAATTTGGAGAAATCCACTTATGTTGCAAGTCTACGTTGTCAGAGATATTCAAACTCAAAATTTCACGACTATAACTGAAATATTTTAGTTGGTACTATTTTTATCCTGCTCATTGTTTATAAGTACAAAATTCGAAAACTTCGTTTAGATTTGCGCTTCTACGTTGCCAGAGGAACTTACACACCACATTTCACGACTATAGCTCCAATACTTTAGTACTGGTACTACTTTTATCCCTTGTTGCTCAGCCCCTATAAGAAAATTTCGAAAAAATCCATTTAGATTGCGCTTTACACACAATTTACACTCCAAATTTCCCGACTATAGCTGCAATGCTTAAATTGGAACCATTTTTGTCCCCCCTACCCCCTAAAAAGTACACATTTCGAACAATCCAATTATACTGCGCTTCTACATAGTGAGAGGAATTTACATACCAATTTTCATGATTCTAGCTGTAATAATTTAGTTGGTACAATTGTTATCCCTTTTTGCCCCTCTCATCCCTTAAATGTACAAATTTCGAAAAATCCATTTATGTTGCGCGCCTACAAATGAGAGAGATGTACACGCCGAATTTCACGATTCTAACTACAATACTATAGTTGGTACAATTTGTATCCCTTTTTGTCCCGCACGCCCATAATAAGTAAGAATTTCGAAAAATTTATTTAGATTTGCGCTTCTACGTTGTCAGAGGAATTTGCACACCAAATTTCACAACTATAGCTGCAATACTTAAATTGGTACAACTTGTATCCCTTTTTGTCCCGCTCGCCTTTTAAAAGTACAAATTTCGAAAAATTAAATTTTACTTCGTTTATATATGGTCAGAGGAATCTACATACCAAATTTCACGATTCTAGCTGTAACACTTTAATTGGTACCATTTTTATCCCTTTTTGTCCCGCTCGCCCTTTAAAAGTACAGATTTCGAAAATTTTAATTTTACTTCGTTTATATATGGTCAGAGGAATCTACATACCAAATTTCACGATTCTAGCTGTAATACTTTAATTGGTACCATTTTTATCCCTTTTTGTCCCGCTCACCCTTTAAAAGTACAGATTTCGAAAATTTTAATTTTACTTCGTTTATATATGGTCAGAGGAATCTACATACCAAATTTCACGATTCTAGCTGTAATACTTTAATTGGTACCATTTTTATCCCTTTTTGTCCCGCTCGCCCCTTAAAAGTAAAAATTTCAAAAAATCCAATTTTACTGCGCTTCTATATGGTCAGAGGAATTTACATACAAAATTTCACGATTCTAGCTGTAATACTTTAGTTGGTACCATTTTTATCCCTTTTTGTCCCGCTCGCCCCTTAAAAGTACAAATTTCAAAAAATCTCTACTTGTAGCTCTTCTGCATGGTCAGTGCAAGGAACACACCGAATTACATGTTTCTAGCTACTGCCGTTTAGTCAGGATGAAGGTTCGATGTTTATCCCTTTTTGGGCCATTTTTAAAAGTACGAATTTCGTAAAACCCTTTCTTAGTCGACGTCTACGTCATATTTGGGAACTACCCTGAAAATTTCATGACTCTAGCTTCACCGTTTGGTCTGGGGGCTGGTCAATGATAAGTCAGTCAGTAACGCAACTCTTTTATATATATAAAGGGTGTTTTTTATTGAGGTATAGAACTTCGAATTGAAATAAAACACAAGAAAATCGTTTTAATGTCCATCAATTTGGCTTTATTGGAAGGATAATTTATGCCATTAATGTTTAAATATGATTTCGGGCATGTGGCCGCCGCGGCTGGCTCGAATATAGCCAATTCTACAGGTCCAATTTTCAACCACTCCAATTGCTGTGCACGGTGGCGAATCGATTCATTCGGGTCCTCTTCAACACTTTGCTCTACAGCGGCAAATGTTTCTTCGGTGCGCACTGTTCGACGTCTCTGCGGATGCGTATTATCACATAGAGTAAACATAGTGCGAAAACGATCCATGGTTAACCGAATTAATTGCTCTGATGGACGATTATGTCGACCATAAAATGGACGGAGCTTGCGGTGAACATCACGAACTGAACCATTACTTTCGAAATAAATTTGCACGATTTGCAAGCGTTGTTCTTTTGTCAACCTGTTCATGATGAAATGGCAACCCAAACTAAATATTAATCACTTGACAGCTGACAAAATGGCCGCCAGTTAAAAAAGTGATGCCAACTTAAAGTTCTATACCCCAATAAAAAACACCCTTTAGATTAAAATCCCAATTATCGTCGAAGGCACATTTAATGTTTTGACTAAAATTAATAATAATGGAGTATAACTGCAATCACGTCCATTTGTACGATAAATAAATATTGCAAATTTCATGTAGAACAAGTAAATTTCAGTCGGTTAAACCGACTTATATATCCTCACACTCTGAATACAAACAAATGTTCGAATTCATTTGTTATTCTGTTTTCGGTCAATATGTCATCACTTGTAGTAAATAAACAAAGTCGTTTATAAGAAAGAACATATATTTAACAATTTTTCTTTTCGAAGTCACAGAAAATTTTTTTGTTACTTTTGTTAAGGGCATAAACACCTGGAATTAATTAAATCCAACTATCTATTTTATTATACTTTATTTTAGTATTGGAATCTTACTCAACAGGAAAATAAATTATCGATTACTCTTTAGTATTGTTTGAAAAACACTTAAACGTTTCCTATTTTTATACATTCCACGAGATTATTATGTATGTCTTTGTGCATTTGTTTGTAACACCCAAAAGGAAACGAGTTAGACCCATCGATTATTATACAGATCGTTAGAATCACTTTCTGTTTTTTTACCTTTGCACACTTATGGGCCTATAACTTAGTTGGTTATCAATCGATTTAACTTTCTCATCGGATTTGAGTAGAAAGATCCTGGAGCTTTCTATAGATATATAGCTTATTAAAAACTTAAGAAATCTGTTTGCTTTTGTCCAGCAAAATAATAAACAACCATTTTTCAATTTTGTCAATGTTTTTACACATTATTTCGTTTTGGTAGCCGTACCAATTGTAAATTTATTTAAATAACAAATTTAGTAAGGGGTAAAACGTTGTTTTTAAAAATCCATTGGTAATTGACTGAGTTATTGAAATTTTTATCAATACAACATTTTTGCACAAATACATGTTTTGGTCATTCTAGTTCATATCTGTCATTATTTTTCGAATTGAAGTCTAATAAAAATACATAAAATTCATCAGAACAGATATAAATGGTAACAAAGCATAGAGCCCATTTTCATTAAAAATCCCCAATTTTGTAACACATACCCCCACTTTGGGAATTCGAAAATTAAAAAAATGGGAAATCTAGTAATTTGTTTATCTGACAAATTTTAAGTATTTAAGTAACTGTACTCACAAAAAGTCTCGATTCTTTATGATGTATTACCTCGCGATGTTTATATATCGATTGCCATATTTGCCAGTGATGATACCTCCCTGTGTTTCCTCAAAACCTTGTCATCCCCTTTTCAGGAAAACAAAACATCTTAAATCGGAGGTAGAATACACACAAAAACACTTTGATTTTTATTGCTTAACATCACACAATTAATCAGGCATAAAAGCAAAGACAAACAAAGCCTGTCATATTAAAATGCCTTCAGTGCACCCCCCAAAAAAGGTCTATAAAAATTCAATACCATCATCATGTTGTATTTGCCGTTTTATTGCCTTCATCATAAAGTGCCCCCTCTGCACGGCTTTCCCCACATTTATCACAAATTACTTTCAAAAGTTGAAAATTGGAAAAGCATACCTTATTGTTTGCAAAACAAACAAACAAACATACGTATGTACACACATAAATGTCTTTCCTGCCACAGACGTCAACATCATCATAATCATCAGCGACAGGCATAATGATGAGTTCTTCAAAACAATAAGAAAAAAGTTCAAAGTTCACAAGACCTGATGAAATTTCATGAAAATTATTTCTCTCAACAAAAGTCAACGCTCCTTTACCTACCATATAAATGTGTCTGTCAATGGAACTGTCGAAAAACATTCACTTTCAGGCTCTACTCACTCCCCCTGCCCGAGCAAACAAGGCAGCGTATCCCACTTTTATTGCTCTTTACCGAATTTTATATGTCTACATTTATGTATGTATGTGTGTATATGTGAGATGGACGGGGTGACATTTGTCTACAAAACAAATTTTGAAATTTATGGGAAATTGTCAGTAATTCAATAAAATAAATTTTAATGTCAAAAACAATAATTTGTTAAGAGCTCCGATAGCGACAAGAGCATTTAAAGGCTTCATTACACGCATTCTCTTGGTTCGTTGCAGACAAAAGTCAATTGAAAACGGTTCTTGGAGTACACTAAGAACCGGGTTTCTTACACTCAAAGGAATTTGCTAGTAAGTACAGCAAAAAGTTTGCTGAAAAAGCAGATTGTCTGCTGAAATTAGGAAAGTAGATGGTCTCCGTTGACTTAGTCGTTTTTGAATCCTGGAGTACACTAAGAACCGGATTTACTTCAATGTACATACACTCAAAGGAACTTGTTAGTAAGTACAGCAAAAATTTTGCTGAGAAGCAGATTGTCTGCTGAAATTAGGAAAGTGGATGGTCTCTGTGCTGATTTAGTCCTGCTTCCTCTCCAATTTGTTGACGATTCCTCAACCTCTGTTTCTAAGTGATGGTGTAGTAGTGATGTAGTCCTCAAAATTACCGGGATTTAAAAATTAAAGAATAACCGGGAATAATCGGACTAACCCTCCCAAAATTATAGTCCAAATAGCTCTGACTAAAATTTAAATTCATCTAAAATTGTTCTTATTTTCAAAATTTAAATTATGAATTATCAAATTCCGCTGAAGCTTTCATTTATTAAATAATTCTCACTTTAAAAAGTTCAATAAACACTTGGTTAGCCATCTCATCGGTTACGGTTTCGTTCGAACCCAGTTAACAGCACAACACTTCGAGTATTCCTGGCAAAGTTCATGCCATCCATTCATTACTTTTGCCATTCAATCCGTTGGAGGAGGAGGATGACAAAATATCATTTATTACTCTTAACGAATGTTTGTAAAAAAAGACAACGATTTTTTTCATTCATTCTGCTTTGTTCAATTATGTCTGCCAGCAGTTTGCCAAGATTAATGCAGTTTCTCTTTAAGTTCGGAAATGAAGTACTTTTTAAAGGACAAACGTACACACACCCACAATTATTTATTGCTGCCTTTTTTACATAAAAAATAGATAAAAAGATTTGTGGGAGTATTAAAGGTGGAGTTGTGAAACTGTTGGCTCATGACCTTACCACGTCACACGGACAAGCAGAGGAGAAATGTTTTTATTGCCATGGAATAAGCTAATGGCCATGTTAACCGGCTGCTGTTGCTGCTGCAGTAGCATTTACCTTTGGGGTCATCATAAACTTGCGTGCTTGTCTCGTTACTGCTGCCATTTAATGTGACAATAATTTAGATGTTTTCTTCGGGATAGTAAATGTTAGTGTTAAGCTGGGGCTAGGAAGTAAAAATCGCTTGTATTCTGCGTAGATGTCATTAAGGAAATATGAACTACGAGAAGAAATGCTATCGTGTTATGGTTAAGTTTTACTTCCAGCTTCATTAGCTATGTAAAGATAGGACAAACTAAAATTAGGAACAAGAATATAGATAAATTTCGTGGCAAATATAGAATGATATACATGATGTTTAGTATACACAGGGTGGTTGATGAATGCTGCTACAATGATGTTTTTTAATGTGGTCTCAACAATATGGATAACAGATTTTTCCCAACTTTTTGTGATAAATGTAATTGAAAAGTTCCTTCTTGTAAAAAACATTAATCGGCATTAAAAGAAATCAAAGAAAAAACTGATTCCGATGAGATATTACAGGGTGGCTGGTAAATAAAGTTCCATGCCTCAGATATTTTTTCGAACACGTGGAGTTAAAAGGGTTCTCGCAAATCTCGACGTAAATAAATCTCCAGGCCCGGATGGCATTTCAGCACTGGTCCTATGTAAGTGCTCTTCGACGCTTGCCCGTCCCCTTCGTAATCTTTTCAACCTTGCATACCGTGCAGGGGTTTTCCCAGCGCGTTGGAAGATTGCGAACATCCAGTCCATCCCTAAAAAAGGTGAGGCTAATAATCCTGCTAACTATCGACCGATCGCGATTTGCTCAGCGCTTTCGAAGGTTATGGAGTATGGTTAACCACCATCTTGTGGGGTATTTAGAAAACAATGACTTACTTAATGATCGACAGTATGGCTTCCGTAGGAATCGATCTACGGGAGACCTGATGACACTGCTATCCGAAAAGTGGAATCGATCTATTCACAAGCTTGGTGAGAGTAAGGCCGTTGCTCTAGATATCTGCAAGGCATTTGATAGAGTTTGGCACGGCGCACTCATATCAAAGCTTATCGCTTTTGGTGTTGGTAGTGACTTCTCTCGATTTATATCGAGCTTCCTCAGAGATCGCACTATACGTGTTGTTGTAGATGGGTTCTCATCCGATGAAAATAGGTTAACCGCAGGAGTACCACAGGGCTCTGTCCTTTCCCCCTCCCTTTTTCTTATTTTCCTTTATTTCTTACATTCCTTCCTTTATTTCTTCGCCGTAAACTAACGTTTTGCTCTTCAATATTCCATTTCTTTAGTATCTCAAGGAAGTAGCTTAATTGAAATGTACCAATGTACGAGAAAAATTAATATGAAACCATTATTTACCATTTGTTTTTTTTTTGTCTGGCGAAGCGGGCAGGGGTTCAGCTGTAACTATATAATTACATTTAATAATCACAATTTGTCTGATATTGACTTTAATTCCCAATCTAGGGAAGATTGTGAATTAAAGTAATGCAAAGATAATTCCTATCCTATATCATAAGTTCTTGGTCGTTGACCATTATTTAAAAATCTTTAGTACGATTATCCAGTTGTTTCAAATTAGATATCAATATGATGTAGACGTTTGCCTGTGACACCATGATTATGTGACTCAAAACAATGTGACTCAATGATGGTACAATTCAGATATTTATTATCACGACCAATATACTCATTCGCGGATGACAGCAACCTCTGTCATTCATACTCATTCGATCATAGACCAAGTCGTCAAAAAATTGAGGATAAAAAGCGAGGATTAGCCAGGATTTGCTGGCCATTTCTGAATGGGGTCGAGAGAATAGAGTAGATTTTAATGCACGTAAGACCCAGTGTTCCTTGTTGTCTCACAAGCGATTCACTGAACCAATACAACTCCCATATATGGTCGGGTGCTCCAGCTTCATCACTGGAGCTACTTGACCGTGTCCAGAGGAGGGCGATGGTGTTGATAGGCGAACACTCTCTCCCTTGAACACCGTCGTAATGTTGGTTGTGTGTCATTGTTCTATCGATACTTTCATGGTGTTTGTTCTTCGGAGTTTCGTGATCTTATACCGTCCAGGAACGCGCACCCATTTGTTATCGATTGGACAACCGGCCGCACTACACATTACAGAATAAATTCGCTTAGTTTAAGTTCGAAGATGGGCGAAATTGCCACGCCCCTTCTGGTACCTCCCACACAAATGACCCATATTCCAATGTTAAATTAAAACTAATGTAACTGCCACACCGATATTCGGTATCAGCTATATTTTGTTATTTGAGAATATTTTCTTAATCTCTGTAGGTGTACTATGTAAAGGCGCGTTTTGGCACGCCCCTTCTAGTACCTCCCACACAAATCACCCTAAACTACATTAAATTAAAGCTGTTATAACTTTTATACGGATGATCGGAATACTGTGAAATTTCATATTTAGCAATGTTTTTATGGAAGATACATTCGCATGGAATATGGGCGATATTGTCACACCTACTGGTACCTCCCATACAAAGTGGCATAAACTTTGGTTACTATAAAAACGACATAACATTTGAAATTGCAATTTGATATTTGAAAACATTTTTATACCCTACACCACTTCGTGGACTAGGGTGTTGAAAGTTAGTTTTCCGCCAAATGTTTGTAACACCAAGAAATAATTGAGCTAGACCCACCTTTAAGTATACGGATCGGCTTAGAATTACCAGCTGAATCGATTTATAGATGTCTGTCTGTCCGTCTGCTGGCCATCTAAGCTTGTTCGCACTCTACAGGTTGCAATTGTGTTCCGATTGTCATGAAATTTGGCAGAAGTTACTTTTTTGGCCAAGGACGTTCGGTATTGATTTTGGAGGAAATCGGTTCAGATTTAGATATAGCCCCCATTCAAATGTCGCTCCCTATTTCACTTTTTCCGCTTTAGAAACCATATATTGTACCCGATTTTCTTTACAATTGGCACAACATTTTATAATAGAACTAGAAACACCTATGCTGAAAGTGGGTAAGATTGGTTCAGATTTAGATATAGCCCTCATACAAATGTTGCTCCCGCATCTTTAACCGATTTTGGCCAAACTTTACATATTATATTTCACCAATAAACATACATCATGAAAGCGGGTCACATCGTTCCAGGTTTCTATATACCCCCATACAAATGTCCTTTCCGATTTAACATTTTTGTCAACACATACATTTACAGTATGTAAAAGTCCTTCCCAATTTCACTTTTTTATCGAATTGAATTGTGGTGAGATAGAAAGTCCGCCCGTCTTTAGCCTTTCCTTGCTTGTTTGGGAGATGCCCTTACATCGGATCTTCATCAAATTTTGCAGATCATGCAGTTTCAACTAGGAATACCTACCGTGAATGAGAAATATATAGGCCCATGTTTTGGACCAGGCCCAAAATGTTGTTATAGGCCCCCTTTTAAAATGTCGGTCCGATTCATCCTATTACTACTGTATAATTTGTATTTGTCTGTGGGACAATTTGATCAATTACCATATTATTAACCATATTCGTTAAATATGACTAAAGATGCATTTATAGTAACTGTATAATTTATATGAACTACATAAAATTGCTCCCATAAAATAACTGGGTTTAGCAATTAAAGCTAGGTACATACGCAGGGAGTGGTGTAGGGTATTATATAGTCGGCCCCGCCCGACTTTAGCCTTTCCTTACTTGTTATAATCACATTAAAACTAAACAAAGCCACACCCCTTATTGTATCTCCCACACAATTATCCTGCCCTAAGTAAAATTTTATTCGTTATAACTTCCGCATATATGTTCACTGAGAGTGAGGGTATATAAAGGGTGATTTTTTAGCTATTATCTTTTTGGCAACACTGGTATAAACAGCTGACGCACGTTTCGTGTTTTGTTTCACTGTCAAACATCTTCAGTTGGGTCTATAATTTAACCATGAATCTAAGACGATTCACGGACAACGCCTGCAAATTATTGAATTTTATTATCAAAATGCGTGCTCTGTTAAGAAAGTTCATCGCGCGCTTCCATTTCATGGTCAGTTTAATCGACCCACTGAAGCGTCTATTCGGGCTATTGTGACTAAATTTCGCACCAAATTTACATTGTTGGACATTAAACCACCAACACGCTAACGTAGAGTGCTGTACTGAAGAAAATATCGCAGCTGTATCGGCCATGAATGATGACCAATGATGATCAATTATCGATTCGTCGCCGTTCGCAGCAATTGGGCCTCTGTTATTCAAAAACGTGGAAATGCTAAAATTGGACTAAGCGGATGGACCATTTGAGGCGTAGTCAAGGTCAACATTTGCATGAAATAATCTTCAAACATTAAATTATATGGACCGTACAATCGATTCAAATAATGCAAATCATGCATTTTTCTGAATTTTATGTGTTTTTTTAGAAACTTTCCTATAGCTTTTAAAAAATCACCCTTTATAAGTCGGTCTAGCCGACTGAAGCTTACTTAATACACTTTAAGTATTATTTTTATATGTATATTCTCGGGCTATAACGCCTTTCTCCCATGTAACATAAAATAAAAAAATCGCCGTATGTTTCTAGTTTTAATATATACGTTAATACAAATCATTACCAATGATTTCATTTGAGTCTCATTGTATCTTCTAATCGATGGTAACTAGTTCTTATAGCTTAATAAATAACTAAGACTTACTATATCAGCTCAACATTTACAAAAACACACAATTAATAAATAATTTCAAATATCCTGCCAAAATCATTCATATGAAATTATCGATTGTTTTATATTTTTATGGTTATAAAATAGATATTGCATTATTTTGTTATTGATCTTAAGATACAAATGAAGACATATATCTAAAAAGCACGAAAAATATTGTCCCTAAAGGTATGCTATACAAAAAATGCAAGAGTAAACTCAATACATTCTGGGTGGTGTCCCAAGTAAAGTGTTTCTCAGCGAATCTGAAATTTATAATGGCGGTCGTGGAAAAATAACATTGAAATCCATTTTCCTCTCTAACATTTTCAAAAGAAGCCTGTCATTCGGCCCCCATTGAGAATTTCACTTAACTTTAAATGCAAAAACTGGCAACACATATAAAGCGATAGCAAAATTATCCTAACGCAGACATGTTTGTTTCTTTTTTTGTTGCAGAAAAAACACACATCAAGTTTATAAACTTCTCTACTTCCTAAGATTGATGTCCTCTTTAGCATGTCATTCGTTTAATCTAAGGACATGTCAAGCAGATATGTTTATTAAAATGTAAATGTTTTGTAATTTGAACCAAGACATTTCTTAAACTACTTAGTTCTCTCCAGTGTCGCACAACGAGGACAGAGCAAAGGACACGTTCCTACGTCTATTTAACACAAATGTCCCTCGGTGTAATTTACTTGTTCCTGCAACGTCCTCCTGCAAACCATTATGAATAATCACCAGGACCACGAAGCATTTCTGTTAGAATTTGTTGATTTTCTAAAGAAATGTTGTCCAATTAAAAATTCATGACTGACTGATTGGGAGTGGGAGTGAGAGTGCGTGCGGATGTGCGTTCCGGTTGCGGCTGGAACTGGGTTTGCTGCTGTCTGTGGCTTCTGCTACCAGTTGGTTGAATAGCCATACTCGAAATGTAATGTTGTTCATTGTGTGTATGTTTGTGTTTGTGTCTGAGTGTAGTCGAATGCCATTGTTGGTGGTTTTGATTAATAAAATAGTTTCAAGTTCTTGCACACGCCAAAATTTCCATCTACACCTTCGTTTGGGTGCACAACAATAGTTTCACCTTTTAGGCAAACGTTAACAGCACAAATTTCTAAATAGTTTTCGAACAAAACGTTCTCTCCGGCCAAGAACAACTTTTAAATTAAATACTTCTTAGGATGTCTGAGGAAAAAGGTGCATTAATTTGAATTTCTGTTGTTTTTGATGGATTGTATTAAAAAAGAAATCCCCACTAAATTAACAGCAGTTGGATTTCGGTTTAAATTTGTTTCGAAGCGTTAAGTACAGCAGAGACAGGAGTGTAGGTGAAAGGCAACCTACAGCACTTGCTATATTTTTCTAGGATATTATGGCTCAGTGCTGATGTTTGTAATGGACTCACAAAAGTCATGGAGGACAGAGTGGTCTGTTATTTATACGAATTAGATATAAATATTCCTAGCTTGGTATTAAATATGTTAGAAATTGTTCCAGGGCAACATTTGTTTAGGATATCACTATTCAACGAAAAAAGAAAAACTGTTGTCCAAGCAGAAAAAAATATTTTTAAAATAACACAAAAAAATATGGATATATATTTTTATTTTTTTATAAAATTAAAATTTTCGTCGCTTTAATATTTGTACTCTCGAAATATATATTTCTAACGCACCCGCTTTTTGTTCTATCAAAGGTAATTATGATGTCTACAAATGTTGCGAATTATAGTTTCATATAGAAACAGCCTCTAAAACTTTGGATTTTATTTTTCGAAAAAATATATTTTTTGCTGGCTCGAAAAAAATCATCAAAAAAATTAAAAATATAGAAAAACGAAGAAATAAAAACATTGTTTATATG